>PVKZ01002829.1:0-183741 GCA_004027375.1 Macroglossus sobrinus | reverse complement strand
CCATCTCAGCCCCAAATCCAACCAGTTACCAGGTCTTGTTAATTCCATTGAGATTTTCCAAATCCCTATTCTGATTACTTCTCTCCATTACTTCAGCTACTAAGTGAAACGAATCCTTTCTCTGCTCTTGTCTGGACTTTTCTGTTGGGAACAAACGTCAGACAGGCATGGCCTGAAGATGAGCAGAAGCACTGGCAAAACCTGCTTCTGCTTTTACTGTTTATTTCATATTGCATGATTAGCCTGGGAAAGCAAGTACCCTGGCAGCCCTTGCTTGAGAAGCGGCCTTGAGATATTTCTGGCTGCCAGAGATCTATCAGCGCACCTGTGAAAACATAGCTCTTCTTGCTAAAACTATATAAGAATGTTATTTTACAATAATAATTGCTGGTGCTTTGTGCCAGTCCTCCCAACCCCGTGTCTGTGATTCTTTCATCCCACGCCACCTCTACCCTGAACGGCTTTTGTTGCGCGGGTCGCGACACTTTTCCAATAGTTTTGTTGGTAGTTTTGCTCCTCTCCTATCATTCTCCATACTTAAGTTGCATATCCCCCAAATATAAACCTTATCTTTTCATTTCCCTGACCAGAACCCTCCAATGGCTCCCATTGCCTAGGGAATTTAAAGTCTTTAGTCTATTATATAAGACCCCTTGTGGTCCAGCCCCTGCCAACCTCTATAACTTTGTGAGGCACTATTCCTCCACATGCGACATGGACTTCAATCATACCAGTTCCTTGCATATCATTGAGTTCACAAACCACATTGTCAGTCCTCCTTGCTTTTACATACATAGGCATCTATATTTAAATACACATATTTTAAATATCCTTCCCTGCCTTGTCCTCTTTAAAAAATGCCTCTTCATTCTTCAAGAGTTAACTCAAATGATACTTTCTTGGAAAGTGCCCTAACCTCCAGGCAAAATAAAATACTTCCTCTTATGCATTTTCACATTACCTGCTTGTTTCTCTCTCTCTCTCTCTCTCTCTCTCTCTCTCTCTCTCTCTCTCTCTCTCTCTCTCAGAGTATAATGAAAAGAGAGTAGGCTTTGGAATTATAAGAGTAGTCTGTGCATTCAGAGGTTGCTGCTTACTAACTATATGACCTTGGGCAAATTATATCAACATAGGATGTAATGAGACTCTTCAAAAACAATTTTACCAAAATGTTTGATTCATTAGCTTCTCCGCCTTAAGACTAAACATGGAATGATCCTTGACTGAATAAGTAGAAAACTATTTATTTTGGGAGTCTTCTTCAGAAGAGATATTTTAATTTATATTAAGTTTGTAAAGCATTCATCATGTTTGAATCCTTTGTACCTAGCCATTCACTGTCCAGTCTATTTTATCTTTTTTAGTTTAAAGATAGTTTCCCTTATATTTCTCAATGCATTCATTCCCCTATTCATGAATATATACTTTCAACTTTAAACTTTTAGTGAGTACTCATTATATACCAGACACAAAAGTATATAGTGAAAAGGGCTATAGAGAGAAATAGAAGTACAGTTCCCAAGAAGTCTAATAGAAGGATATGCTACACAATTTTATTTTGACGTATTCCAATAGAATATTAATAAACCAAGAATGTTGTGTTGATATTAATTCATTCCCATAACTCGGTTTCTCATCCCCTCTCATGGCTGGTATGAATTCAAGATACATTAGTTATTGGTTATTCTCTTGGAGATTTTCTTCTGATAACTGAAGCAGTCCCCATGTCACAGGAGAGTTGCTTTGGGAGTTATCACTATATTTCTCTTACTTTTTCCAATGGTAGAATTTATTGGGAAGGTGAGTCAGTATCTAGTCCCATAACACACATTATGACATTTATTTTGTGTATAAGTGTTTCTTTTTTTTTCATAACTGAAATATACTGACTTTTCTTTCTAGAATGTGTTTGGTGAAATAGTGAATGACTCCATCTAAAAGTAGCCATTACATCTCATATATGACACACAACCAATGTTCTCTTATATTGACTAGTCATGTAATCATATCCTAGGTTAAGATTTGATCATTTTCTCTGTATTCAGACATTTATTAAGAGAAAATAGCAGAGTACTAGACATTTTATAGTCACTCAGACTTGGATTCAAATTTTAGATCTGTAAATGGAATGCCTCTGGGGAAGTTACTTAACTTCTCTCAATCTCATTAAATAAAATCTTTAACCTATCTTCCTACCTCATATTATAGACAACAGAGTTTAAGTTAGTAAACTCAATGTATGACTTAATCATAATGATAATAGATAATATTTATTGAGAGATTACTATTATTATGTAATCTTTGGCAATCACAGGTCTCAGTACTAAGTGGGGAGATGGAAAAGAAGCAGGAAATTACATATGGGATGTGCTGTTGAATGGATCTACCATCTCATTTAGTAAATATATGTCATAAATGATGTTAGTCTGAGATACATTTGCACTGTGAGATATTTAGGGTTGTGAAAAAGAATATGGGGCATCCTAGGCCTTAGAGGTAAGGGCTAATTCGAGCCACTGGAGGACAGAGGTAGAATGTGAGAGGAGACTAAGCCTGGTCCTGAGGCTTTGCTCTTGGGTTTGTGCACTTCCAAGACTTCTGTGAAGGCTAAGAAAATCCTCGTCATAGTAGGCAGCAGAAGGCCACTGATTCCTTTGGAATGTCTTAATAGATGATTAAATAAAGAAGCTGTGGTACATATATACAATGGAATATGACTCAACCATAAGAAGAGATGAAATACTGCCATTTGTGACAACATGGATGGACGTCGAGATAATCATCCTAAGTGAAATAAGCCAGACTGAAAAAGTTGAAAATCACATGCTATTACTTATATGTGGGATATAAGCCTAAAAACAACAAATGAACAGTACAAACAGAGACTCAGGGACATGGACAATGGACTAGTAGTTACCAGAGGGTAGGGAATGGGGGAGGAGGAGAGAGGCAGACTGGGTAAAGGGGTCAAATATAGGGTGTTAGGGGGAGGGTGAAGTGGATAAAGGAGATTAAATATATGGAAGCTGAAGGAAACTGGACTTTGGGTGGTAATTACACAATAGGATATATAGATGTCAAATTATAATGTGCACCTCAAATTATATAATTGTATTAACCAATGTTACCCCAATAAACTTTAAAAATAAAATAAATAGAAGCCATTAAAAATTTCAAACCAGGGTAATGTGATGAAAACTGCTTGGATTGGATTGGAGAATAAAGAGTCTTAGGTTAGTGTGAACTATTATAAATTGATCATTAATGTGATATATGAATATATCGTAAATAAAATTCTCAAAGGTTTTACAAAATTATTTCTATTTACACACTCAATAGTGACATACATGTATTTAGTGTTTTCTTTTCTTTCTTTAATGTGAAGGTTTTAAGTAATCTTCAGATTGTAGTTTAAAATGTATAAAGATATGTTGAAATCATTTATGTGCATTTCAGTAACACATAGAAGAATGACCTAGGCAGAGTATGAAAGTTATCATGAAGTACTCCTTGCCATAGCAATCCATCTGTGTGATCAAGTCTGAGAAGCCAAGATCGCAGCTATCAAGACTGGCAGAAATTAAGGCATATAATATATATGCCCAAATATAACATTATATATATATATAGTGTGTGTGTGTGTGTATATATGTATATATATATATATACACACACACACACACTATATATATAATGTTATATATATATATATTACATATTATATATATATTTGACATATATATATTTGACATATAATATATACTTGACATATAATATATATGCCCAAATATAATATTATATATATATGTATATATATATACACACACACACACACACACATATATATATATACATATACACATATGTGTGTGTGTGTGTGTATGTGTGTGTGTGTATTTGACAAAGGTAAAGTTGCTGTTAGTACATACTTCACTGTTCCAGCCTTTATGGAGTCAGCCTACTTCCAAGAATCAGTTCAGTTCCCTTTTAAAGCACCAAGAAAATTATTGGCCCCTTCTATTGCAAGGACTGAAGAATGACTTCCCACTCTTTAAAAAGTTATCCTGTGAACACAGAAATGCGCATGGAGTAGTTAGTGAGGGAGGCAAGAGAAACGGGCCTTCTGAATCCAGTCTGCTGAGTCCAGGCTTCTCACCAATGGACAACAGACTTCAAGACACGTCTTCATTAGCATAGAGACCACTAGCATGTATTTCAGTCTAAGATCCATTTGAACATGTACATTAATAACCAGGGCAAGTTTTTCTTTCCTTGTTCTAGTTTTAAGTTTTGAAGAAATTATATTGGAGGTCCCCCAAACCACCCTCGGGCATGATGATTTCATCACTAGATGACTCACAGAAATCAGGAGCTGTTATACTCACAGTTACAGTTTATTATAGCAAAAGGCAACAGATCAAGTTGGCAAAAGGAAAATGTGTCAGGGGCAAAGTCCAGCAGAAATCAGGCACAAGCTTTCAGTTGTCCCTGGAATCGAACTTAATTTCAGCAGTGTGATGTTACCTATGTAGCATACCATCTTTTCCACATAGTTCTGCACAGCATGAGATATAAAATCGGAGAAATAAGTTGTGGGGTGTGAAAGAGAAGCCACACCAATTTCTTGGTTGTTCTATTTTCACTTGTGTTAAATTCTGCTGTTCCCTCTGCTTGAGCTCTCTCCCCTTTATCTGACCAATTTCCACTCTTTATCTTATGTTTCTTCCAATGTCATCTCTGTAACTTAGTGATTTCTATTTCTAGTCTTCCACAACACATTAACTAACATATAAGTTTTAATCCTGTTCAATATGCTCTTATTAGTTGTGCTCTTATCCATTTCCCCTACTTTCCTAATTGTGTTCTATATTTTTGGATAAGAATAATGTAATTGATGCTTAAATAATATAAAGTATGGGCCAGATAGAATTCTAAGTGTTTTATATATAATCAATTACTTAATTCTTATAATGACCCCATGAAGTACTGTTTCTTATTGCTGTTGTAATGAATTGCCACAAAATAAATGACCACAAAGTGAAACAACACAAAGTTATTAGCTTACAAATCCAGAGGTCTGAATTCTGAAATGATCTCACTGGGTTTAAGACAAGGTGTTCACAAGGCTACGTGCCTTCCTGGAGGCTGTAGGGGATCATTCATTCCCTTGCCTTTTCCAGGTTCTAAAGATCACACACACTCTTTGGTCTGTGGGCTCCTTCCTCCATCTTTAAAGCCAGCAATGGTGTGCCAAATCTTTCTCATTACGCCACTTTCTGTTCTCTCTGAGCGCAACTGTGAAAGATTCTCCACTTTTAAGGACCTATTACATGGAGGCTACCCAGATAATCCAATAATCTCCTCATCTCTTAAAGTCCTTCATCACATCTGTGGCGCCCCTTCTGCCATGTAAATAACATATCCAGTGGCTTTGGGGATTTTGAGGCATGGACATATTGGGGGGAACATTATTCTGCATTTCATGGGTGTATAGTATTATACATATGAAAAACTGGGGCTTGAGGAAGCTTAGTAACTTACCCAAACTAGTAAATATTGAGGCTGGTATTCAAACACAGTGTGGCTCTGCAGGCCTTCTTAAGTATTCCCTACCTATCAGCATCTCCTGAAGAAGACAGCACTGGATTTGGCACATAGCAGTTGCTCATTGTGTGTTCACATAATTGTTTGCAGTCTGATGATGGGATAGTAATGAGTTGAAGGTGGGAGAATAATCCTGCCCAACTACTCTCGTTTACTGTTCCTGATTCTCCTTGTCACAACTAAAGATTATATTAGTTTTCCAATAGATATGTATATTTCCATGTATTTTACCATTACAGCTTAATATGAATTCTGTTTTAGCATGACCTCAAGGATTTGGGTAAGCTTAGAGTGGTTCCTGAGGAACATCTCCCATTGCAAGCAGGTCTAGACAGGTATAAAAACCTAAGTCTGTTTGGTCTGTGTGGTCACCAACCACACAAAGATATGAGGCCTTAGAGAAAACAGGACATGAGTTCTGGCTCTGACTTTCCTGAAGCAGTCAGATAAGATTCTCAGCTTTCTTGGTCTTTAATACTACCCTAATACCCATGTTAGAGTATCAAAGCAGAGGACAGCCATGCAGAATGCCCCTGTCAATTGTAGTGTGTTTTTAAAATATAGATTATTCTTCACATGTATCTCTCTACTTAATATTCTTCAGGGTCTTTTAATCAACCAGGATACAAGCTCTCAGGTATCTTCTACAGAAAAACTACAATTAGAATATTTATGTATTTTTAGGGAATAAAGAAATAACTGAACTAGAATGACTGAATAAATGAACTAGAAAACACAATATTTGCATAATGAAGTCTTGCCTTTCTCTCAGTCCCTGGACAGCCTTCTTTGTGTCCTGACAGTTGTATTCCCTGGAGGTCAGTCATCATTATAAATTTAAAGTGACTTTTACAAGAACTCAATTAAGAACAAACTCAGAAGAAGGTAGTGCACATGTAATTCACATATTAACTTGACTATACAAGTAGCATAACAATGATTAGGAATGTATAATTTCAGAAGATACAGTACTAAATAGTTGTTACTAGTTCTAGTAGCTAAACAAATATAAATAGAAATTAACCAGAGGAAGCATCCTTGTACTCCTTTTCCAATTTTATCATAGGGCTTAAAGTGTGCAAGATCTCAGATCCAAAAATATTTTTAATGATTTAATTGAGTACCTTTGTATTTGACACTGAGGACTGATGGAAGAAGTATAATAATTATGGATATTTGCTATGCAAATTAAGAAATATACTTTCAAAATCAATATCTGTAAGACAAATCTGATTTTCTTGTTGGTTCCTGTTATAAAATCAGAGAAGTAGTTCGTGGGAAGAAAAAAACAAAGAATAAATGAGTTTTTGGTTTTGTTTTTGGATTTAAAAGAAAATAATAGAAAAGGCATGTTCCCCACCTAGCCCTTCACTTTTTCTTTGCAGTTTTCAAAATGGGCAATACTACTCTAAAAAATATCTCCATTGCTTTTTATCCCTCTTGCACTCCTACAAAAAAAATTGATTAAAATTGAAAGTGGTCAGCATTGATAATTTTATTAGCCCAAAACCAATTAAAATAATTGGCCAAAATCAGGCATGTGGATTTTAGTTAATCATTGTTTTACCTCACTAAGAAATAAAACTGCCATGATAACTTAGTACCTCCTATATCTAAGAATTGCTTTTCTAAAAATTAGGCCTATCTGTTAAATCATTTATTAGTATGTTTCAACATGAAATATTTTTTTCTTCAAATCTTTAATTTTTTTAATTTTTCAATTACAGTTGACATACAATATTATGTTAATTTCAGGTGTATAGCAAACTGGTTAGACATTTATATAACTCACGAATTGATCACCCAGATAAGTGTTGTACCCATCTGACACCACACATAGGTATTACAATATCATTGAGTATATTCTCTATGCTTCAATAGGAAATATTTTAATCTAATTAACTGTCTGAAATAAAGCATGGAGGAAAGCTGATATACAAAGTTTCCATTTGAACATAAAAGCAGGAAATATCAAGAGGATTCCTTAATATTAATGGTTTGTTGCTCCTGCTTTTTATCTTACTAGGTTAATGGAATAAATTGCAACAAGAGAAGTTAAGATGAAAGAATCTGACTCCCTGAAAAACTAACCCCTAAATGAGGAGCTGCAACATCAGGACTGTTGTGAAACACTTTGCCTCCTACAGTCTGCCAAAGGGAAATGCAATGCCTGAATATGTGTTCTGCATATCTTTGGAAGTTGGTGGCTCCATAATGATTTTTTCATATGTTAATGCTGGCGTAGAATGAAAATCCTATGGTTTTTTTCCCAAGCAGAATCGTGAAGTATTAGAAGTCACAATTAGCGATGCAGAATAAGTTAATTGCTAAAATAACCATAAAATTTTAGTATAAATGCTTCAATTTGGAGAATTATTTAGTCCTGAGTCATAATAATGTTTAGAGACATGGAGAAATAGAAGTCAGGACTCCTAACCTTCTTTTCACTATATGATTCAGCTGCTTTTTAAATTTGCCTTCGTCTTATCTAGAAGGGCTAGTCTAGAATTACATTTGAGAAATAACTGGTTTTTCCCCCGTAAGCTTATTACAAAGGAAAACCTATGAGCAATATTGTTTCCTAAACATGGAGTTAGCAAGTGTTTGATACAAGTTTGTTTGATAAATGAATGCACTGAGCTAAAAATTATAAGTAGGGGATATATATAGCATAGTTCTTATGTTTTAGGAGTTTTTGTTATGGTAGGGAGAGACACACATAAGTAGATGATTGTAATGAAATTTTATAATATTTTGTTAGAGACAGAGAGAGGCTGTTTTAGCAAAAAGGGGGGGTACTTAATCCTGATTTGGATGGAAGGGGGTGGCTTTCTAGGGAAATAAAAGTAGGTGATGCCATTAAAGTATATTAGAAGTTTACATTTACTTGAGAAGTATCTAGTTGTAAATAATTTTCTTTTGGTAAAAGTAAAAAAAAATAAGAGAATTATAAAATAAAACGGAGGACATGAGTTATATTATTGCTGTTCTTAGCTTATCTCTCAATATTATCTTTATCAAAACAAACAAGGACAAGTGTGTGTTGTTGTTATTGCTGTTGTTTAGCGTGTGTGCACACACACACATATATTGGTTTTTGGAGCAAGCACTGTTGACCTGAGTCCATTCAATTATTCAATCATGATGATTTTATTAATGTAAAAATATATATTGAGTAATATACTGATTGGTGAGCTGACCCATATAAATTTCAGAAAACATATAGTTACCTTCTTTTTCACACTAACACTATTTCTCTTTTATTGCTTGTGTTTGTACGAACATATGTTTTGACCACAATGCCTTACGTTCCCACTCAACCCATTAGACACACATAAATATCCTTCCTTGGTTCCTCTTCCTCTTCCTAATTGATAGAAGTTGGAGTGTTCTAGAGCTTAGTGCTTGGTTCTTTTTTCTTTGCTCTCTCCCCTCACAATCTTGGAGGTTTAAGATTTATAGATTTAACTATCTGGTACTATTTCCCAAATTTACACCTGTGGCTTTGATGTCCCTTTTGAACTTCACACGCATATATGCAACTGCCTACAATACAATTTCTCATTTCGAAATCTAAACTCTGAGTTTCTCTCCAAGAACTGCTTCTTTACCTCAGTAAATATCATTCACCTAGTTTCTCAGAACAAATGTCTGTCATCCTTGATTATTCTCCTCACAACTACCCCTATTCAGTGCATTGGCAAATCCTATGGGCTCTACTCTCAAAACATAACCCAAATTATACTGTTACCCCAAATTATAAACTAATCCAACATATTACTTCTATAACTATTTCTACATCTAGCTCACCAGTTTCAGTAATCATTATGTTTTACCATATATATTGTAATAGCCCAAACTAGATAATATCTTAGTTTAGTCTTTTCAGTGGAGCAGTTATGGGTATGACAAATTTAAGGGTAGCATTGTGCAATGAGTGGCCAAGGTGGAACAGATGCCAAGACCATTTGAAGTGAAAAGGCCTAGGAACTAAGAGGCCAGGGTATAGAAGGATTATCTGTCAACTTTGAAACTGCCAAATCGATGACACTCTATGGCTAGAAAGCAACAAGAAATTCAGGTGCTAAAATCTAAATGACTGAGGGGCTAACTATTTGGTTTCATGTATTTTCACTTTATAACTCCTCTCTACTCACAGTTTCTGCTTCCTCATAAATCTCATAACTCACCTGTTCATGGGTTTTCCATATAGCCTTTCACATTTGGCTCCTGTTAACGGCCTTATTCCCTGCACTGTTTTTCAGTTCAAATTCCTAAGAACAAGAAACAGATTTGCTCAGTCTATTCCTATTTGAGTAGTCATTTATTTTTTTCCTGTGTGTGGCAGGCCACATCATAGTAGTTTACCCTTTGGTCATGTTCCTGCCTCTAATCTGATTAACCGTAGCCAGAGGGCATACAAAGAATGACAGGAAAGGGATAAAAAGATCATGCCTACCTAAGATTGTAACTTCAGCAGAAATTGGGTTGGGTGGTTTCATTATCTTCTAAGGCTTTGAAAGCATTTTGGACACAGCACACAATTATTGACATCTCTACTCAGTTGTGTCAGAAACTGAAGTACTAAAACAGCATAGAAGTAGGTAGTATGAGGAAGTCATTTTACACATCATTAGCATAGGGGTGCTGTCATTAGAGTAGAACAAAACAAAAAACAGAATATATATGGTTTGAGTTAGTGTGTGATTCATTCTAGATATTAAAATGCATTTTATTTCTTTTCATTCATTCACCCAATATTGAAAAGTAGCCGCTCTGCCTTGGTAGTGGTATGCGATGAGTAGAGGGTCCATGTAAGAAACATTTGGAATTCTATGAGGTTGCTCCTGATACCAATACCTTACTTGTTATCTCAAAACTCTGACAACCTTAACTAGCTCCTGATTCATCAAGAATGAGCTGCAGTGCTAAGTGGTTTCTTCTTGTTACTTCACTTTCCCTTAATATAAAATAGGAAGAAGGATAGCACACTTACTTCAGAGAAAACTAGAAAGACTAATTAAGTCAGGAGGCAATGCTTTGAAGATGAAAGTGGTTGCTGAGTATTAAAGTGCTAAATAAGAATCCAATAGTCCTAGGGCCCATGAAGTCTATAATACCGTGCCATGAATTGAAGGCACACCATAGTGCTTTAGAACTACAAGAGGCCTTTGTGGAAAATTCAAGTTACACAATGAAGTGCTTGATAGCCTTAAATTTCCAATAAAGTATTACTCTATTATCAAGTATATGGCATCTAAAAAATATACCAGATACATATTCAGGATTAAAATTGGATTTAAATGGACAGAATGAATGAAGTAAGGAACGCCATCATGGTGCAAATACCAACATTCAGAATGCGGGTGAGCTAAAAACCTTCTACTGTGTTGCTTTATCTTGAGTTATAAATACTAGAACAAAGGAGTTTGCTCCTGGGATAGGAGAAATTAGGTAAGATGAAAGGTTGAAAGTAGGTCTGAGAACATTGATTTGAAGATGTTCTACAAATATATCCTGCATATGGCTTGTGGTCCAGCCAGGGATGGGGAAAACATATGAGAAATGATATGAGGTTATAGGTTGTTTGCTCATTTATTTATTTGCTTGCTTACTATTTATTTATTCATATATTTATTGTAGTGTTATGAGTTGAACTATGTCTCCTCAAATAAAAGAGATGTTAAATTCCTAATCCCCAGTACCTGTGAATGTATAAAATAGTCTATGCTGATTTAATTAGTTGAGTTAAGGTCATACTAAATTAGAGTGGGCCACTAATCCAATATGGTGTCCTTATAGGAAAATAACCATGTGAAGACAGAGACATACAGGGAGAATGCCTTATGATGACAAAAGCTACGACTGGAATGATGCAGTCACAAGTCAAGGAGTACAAAAGATTGCCAGAAAACTACCAGAAACTACGAGGCATGCAACAAATTCTTCGGAATTCTCAGAGTGAACCAACACTGCCAACACCTGGATTGAGCTTCTAGCCTCCAAAATGTTTTTTAAAAACCCCATATTTCTTTTGTTTTAAGCCATCCTAGGAAACTAATACATTAAGGATAAGGGAATATCCAACTAAATATATGCATATACATTTATTTTTCTTTCAAACAAGTGTGTGCTCACTGGCTGCATGGTATAGGGTAGAGGCTGGGAAACTTTTTCTGTAAAGGGTTAATAATTCAGGCTCTGTGAGCCATAAGGTCTCAGCTGCAATTACTCAACTCTGTTATTAGAGTGCAAAAGTAGTCACAGACAGGAACTAACAAATGGGTGTGACTGTGTCCCCAAAAAACCTTTTTATATGGACTTTAAAATTTTAATTTTACATAATTCTGAACTCAATAAATATTATTCTTCTTTTGGTTTTATCCAACCATTTAAAAATGTAAAAAACATTTTTAGTTTTCTATTTTTCAGTTATAGTTGGCATATGGTACATTACTTTCAGGTGTACCACATAGTGATTAGACATTTATATAACTCACAAAGTGACCACCCCAACAAATTTAGTAGTCATCTGACACCATACATAGTTATTACAATATTATTGACTATATGCCTTATGCTATACTCTACATCCCCTTAATTATTTTGTAACTACCAATTTGTACTTCTTAATCCATTCCCTTTTTTTACCCACCTCCCCAATCCTTCTCCAATCTGGCAACCATCAAAATGTCCCCTGTATCTATGAGTTTATTTCTGCTTTGTTTCTTTGTTTGTTTGTTTTGTTCTTTGGATTCCACATGTAAGTGAAATCATTTGAGATCTGTCTTTTTCTGTCTGACTTACTTCACTCCGCATAATAGTCTCTAGGTCCATCCCTGTTTTTACAGATGACAAAATTACTGTAAACAACATTCCTAGCTTGTGGGCCGGATATGGCCTGTGGGTCATAGCTTGCAAATGTCTTGTATAACAAAAATAGTTTTGACTCAGATACATCTGGCTCTCCTACTTCCTAGCTGTCTAAATTTTCATGGTACTTTACTTTTTTGAGTTTTGGTTTCTACCCTTGCAAACTAGAAATAGTTATGGTTTTCTCAAAGGGCTATTAAAGGAACAAATTAGCTCTTAGCAGGATTGGTTTCATAGGTACATGATCTGTGTAATTTCCCAGGGCCCTGTGTTTTCTTTAATGCTCTGGTGTCACCATCTTGCAATTCTTAATAATTCTGAAAAGGTTCCATATTTACATTTTGCATTGGGTCCCACAAATTCTGTAGCACAGACTAAGAGCACCCCAACAAGTCATTTTATTACTACACAGAATAATGTAGAGATAAGAGTAGATTAATAAAACCTAAACTGTGTCATTGGTTAAGGAGCCATGGCTTCTTTGAGAGAGGACAAGGACATTTTCTCCCAAAATAAAAGCAGTGATTGCAGAGAGCCAGGCATACTTGGAACAGATGAACAGACTGACATGGAAAATAAAGACATAGCTCTCTAACTCTGTAACATGACAAATTAGCAGCCAAGAGGAAATGCTCCAGAGATATCCAATTTGTGTGGGGGACCTAACTATTTTCTAGTGATGAAGGTTTGTGCTATGAAATAACTTACGAAATGTGCTGGCTTTGCAGGGATATGTGCACAGAATGTTAAACAAATCCTTGCAGTTGCGTCTTGCGGCAGTCTTTATTTTGAGCAGTGACATCAGAGCATTTATCTAAACACTTGTTTAAATAGAAATGCAAAAAGAGGTGCACTGCAGTGTCTGCTGAGCAGTGGAAATCTTACATTGGTAGAAATCTGGGACTCTGAGGCTGTCTTGCCAACACAGCACAGAGTCTGACCTACTATTAATTTCCTTGCACATTGTGTGTGACCAAATTGAAAAGCTCAGAGCTCCAAATAAATTAGATGATCACCACTTTTCATTTGTGGCTCAGGTAGAGGCAAGCACTATGTGATTCGTAAATAAAGAAGCCACACCATTTGTTTTCTTTATATCTGGGGAGGCATTCTTATGGGTGAGAAGGTTCCCTTTGACAGTCCTCCAGCATATTTGGGTTTATGTCAAATAGCATTTCAAAATCTTTTGGCTGATACGGGAATTCTAATTCCAGGTTTATAAACTAAAACCAGATTTGCCCAGCTACTTTGAGCTTTAATCATGAGGGCATATGTAGTAGGAAGGGAAGGCAATCCATCCAAAAAGTTTCTACTCGGTGACCATCTGCTAATGCCATACACCCACTTCTGGGGAGTGGCTTCAGCCACTGATTAGATATATCTTGTTCACAATTAGTTAAGTAAACAAAACCACCATAAAATGAATTATAGCATTTACTAAGTAGATTATATTACGCAGCAATGACAATTCTGCATAAACCTTACTGCAGTATGGCACTAATGTGAACTTCCATCCTCCCTACACTAAAGTATTGGCGAAGCCCCGAGTTACTTAGGTGTAAAATGTGTATCATAAACTTAGACAGTTTGCTTACTCTTGTTCTCTAGGTGGCTGGGCTGACTCTGAGCCATTTCTCCATTTCTTGCTGATTCCCATTGAAGTGGTAACCTCCCTGTATCAGAACATATTCAAGGGTAAGTGTAACAGGCCTTACATCTTCACATCCCTAGCCAAGAAAGTAGATGAGAAATACAAACATTATTACCCAACAAGTTCAAGTATTTCTGCTCTGCTCTTCCTCTGGCTTCCTGTGATTGTGCTTTGAGCCACTTTGTTCTTCATTAGCACCTCCAATATGCACTGTGCAGGGATAGAGGGAAAAGGTAAAGATCAAATTAGTTAATTTGGCTTCTTATTAATAGCTCTGGCAAAAGACTCGGAGGAAGGTTCGCAGCTAATGGCTACAATGAGAGGAAATCAACCATGCTATTCTCATTCCTGATGCCCAAGTGAACAGAAGGCTGGCTGATTTCCTCTTTGCTAAATAGTGTCCTGAGGGTTTGAATGCTTTGTAAGAATGCCTGCCTTAGACTGTGTCTATGATGGGAAACTAATCAGTTGGCTGAGATCAAATGGATTTGCTAGTTATATTTAAAAGACAAAACAGAATTAATTGGTCCCCTCTCCCACTTAAATGACTTTTTAAAAATTTGTTTCTGGTTTTATCTTTTTTTCTATTAAAAAAAACATGACCTTTGGGAGTAGAGTGAGGTTGAAAATAAACAGGTAAAAAATTAATAAACAGTAATTTTACTATTAATTAATTAATTAATTAATTAATTTTAATTGAAGAAAATGATTTAAATTCCTCCCCCTCCCCCCTACCACCCCCTTCTCCCCTGCACCCTTACCCTCTGGTAACCACTAGTCCATTGTCCATGCCCATGAGTCTCTGTTTGTCCTGTTCACTTGTAAAACACAGTAATTTTAGATAGCAGTAAGGACTGGTAAGGAAATAAGGCAGGCTTAAGAGTCAGTGACTGGATGGGGACATGATGCTATTTTAGGTAAGATGGCCTGAGAAGGCCTCTTGAGATGACTTTTGATCAGAGACCTGAGAGATGAGAAGGAGATACTATGGGAGATTCTGGTGGGAGCACCTTCCAGGCAGAGGAAAGACAAGTGTCAAATCCCTGAGGCTGCATAAAGAGCAGCGATTAGAACTAAACCTACGTGACTGAAACAGTGAGCAAGAGGAAAAGTAGTGAGAGACTGCAGAGATCAGAGATACAGAGTCATGAAGGTTCTGCTAAGGGTTTTGGTTTAGATTCTAAGTGCAGTGGGAGTCACTGTTGTGTTTTCAGCTGTGAACTGGTGTGGCCTCAGTTATGATTTATCCTGTCTTTTGCATTGAGAAAAGACAATAAGGCAGGTAAGAGTTGAGGGACCAGTTAGGAGGTTGTTGAAATAATCCAGGTGAGAGATAAAGTGAGAGACCTGGACTAAGGTGGTTATGGTGGAGATAGTGACAAATAGCAGGATTTGAGATCAAATTTCAGGGTAGAACTTGGTAATGGAATAGATATTGGGAGGGAGTAGATTTGAGGGAAAAGAGAAGTCAAGGGCAGCTCTTTGGTTAAAGACCTAAGAAACTGTGTGACTTTGAACGACTATCTTAATGTCTCTGAACCTGTTTCTTCAACTGTAAAGTGAGAATTACCAGTTACATCCCATAGGCATTTCTGCATTGTATACTTAACTAAGATTACTTGGAGGCCTCTTACATTAAAGAGTTTTGCTGTTGCTTTACAAATTTCATCTTCAGTTGGCCTCACAAGGATTCTATGAGATTATTAACAGACATTTCCATTCTATACACAAGAAAACTGATGTGCAAAAATGTGATGGTTTAATATCATATGGCAAGTAAGTGCCAGATGCAGGACTTAAATCCATGTCTGTTTGTTTCAAAGCTCATGCTCTTTGTGGTTAAATGTGACCCAAAAGTGTGATAGTTGACTGACTTTGGAGACATGGCTCTATCTTAAGCACCTGAAATGCTATAATTGAGAATCCAAATAGGAAGTAAAACTCTCAAATTTTATAGAAAGCAACAAGCCAGAGGTGCTCTTGTAATCCCCTTGAGCTCCTACTAGTAGATACAATAGGAGATAGGCATTCTGTTAAAGTTTGCCCAGAGCTGTCAACTGTTTTTTCCAGTTTAATTTTAAATTGAATGTTATTAAATAGATGGGATACCACTAGCAGTTTAGCTTGGAAATGCAGAATGTCTCAAATGAACTAACCCAACACACCCACTGCCTATTCATTGTCAGGATAGTACAAATATTAAGAAATGGATTTTTTAAATGTGAGAACAACAAAAACTGCAGAGTCAAATGATGCTACATATGGTGATTACATCATTTTTAAGACAGAGGTTTCTTTAGGTACAGACCTTGATGTGAAACTTAAGATAGATAAAAGGGAATGGAAATGTCCCATCATGTCCCATCAATCAAGTTGACCTTTGTTTACAGAAAGAAACTGAAGCTTAGCACTTTTAAGTTGCCCAACCATTTCTCCAAGAGGTCTTCTGGCATATATCACATATCTTTTTCTCTTTTAGCAAATTCTTCAGGCTACTTTCAGAATACAAAGGGAAATGCTGCTCATATCTACCAAAGCATGGTGCTACATAAAATTGGGAGACTCAAAAGCTCTTCAGAAATGACTTCATGCTTCCCTTTATCTGCAGCCCAGGATCCAAACCATCCCAGAAAGCAATCTGTCTTCCCTTTCTCCTAACATTATCCAGAGGCAGAGATTTCCCTAGGCAATAGGGTCCTTTGCCTTTCATGAGTATTTTCATTTGTACAAATGCCTGTGACCTGTAATTACTTTCTGCTCTCCTTTGCACTGGTGTGATGCAAGATATAGCCAAGAGCATTCCGTATATCTTAATGGGCAGACATATGGGCCATTGGCCCCTGGGATTCAGTTTCTTATTTGGTAGCAAAAGACTACAGGTTGTCAGATTCAACTGCTTGACCTTTCAAAAAATAAGACAAGCAAAATGAAAGGATGCTTTTTCTTAGTGTAACAACCAAAAAACTAGTGTTAGAAGCTGCCTTAGTGGAGACGTTAAATCCACTAAAAGAACATTTGTTGCAGGTATAAATTTGTGCTTTTTTGGTATCCTTTTGGGACAATAAACTTGGCAAAATGAGGACAAGTGATCATTTCAGGGCAGAAATAACAGCATAGCAGAAGTGTCAACAAGATTGCCTAGTTATTATATTGTATTTTTCTTCTAAATAAGAAATATTATATTTTAAAAGACTACTTAGCTGCAAGTTGGAGTTGTGTTGAAGAAACATTCCATATTTAAGTTAAATCAGTCTTTAGGGACTAAATTTTAACTAAAAGACAAGATAATTTGGTATAATACACCTTCAACAGTATCAGCTAATGAAAAAAAAAGATACTACAAAGGAAAGTTATAAAATAGATAGGTTATGTAACCATTTTATATACTACTGATTCTCATCATTGAAGAACAAATTTACATCCTATAGAATATTATAAATGCTTTCTGGCATGGTGGATATCTAATTTGAGGATGAATTTCTGAATGATTCAAGTTTGTGAATTTGTTCTTGAGGATGCATGGCATTTATAGTGCTGTTCAAGTTTTGTTTGGCTTCTTTGTACCCCTCCAACAGTTTATAAGCTAGAGCAGTGAGAAGGTCTAAGAGTTGTAGTTACCCCACTGAGCTAATTGAGCCTATAATGAAGCCTGAGATCTTAATTTTTGCATCTCTCAACATAGAGAAGAAGAAATTGAAGCCCAGAGAAAGATAAATTCAGTATCCTTTTGTATCCCTACCCCCAACTCTATATATGTTGATGCTTCAGTCATAGATCTAGTAGACAGAAAAGAATTGATCAATAATATTTGCCTAGCAAGTGTTTTTGACTATTGTCTAGTTTATTCTAGAAAGTGGGAGGGGGAAAAAAGCTGGTAATGGTGTGATGGGGCAAGGCAAGACGGAGGAAGAGAAGTTTTCAAAAGTAAGTGGACTAGTATGTCCCTTGTTCTAAAGACATTGATGGTTATCATATGTGAAATGGACAAATATAATATTTTCAAGAATGCACTATCAAAGGCATTATTTTTAAAAAAAATTGTTTTGTAAGTGAGTAGCTTATAAGGTCATCCAATTAACAACTACAGAAACTTCAGAACCTCAAAAATGACTTAATTTCAAAAAGCTGTTTAAATATGCAGCATTATCAACCAGATATTGCAATACATACAAGATATGCACTTTCTAAAAATTTAGACATGCTCTTTCTCCAAATGAAGTCCATCAGTGACTGGGAAATCATAAAATAAGACTTAATTGACACCTCAGATATTTCCTTTTTCTAAATAAAAGCAAAATCTTGAAAAAAAAATGTAGTCCACAAACATTTAAAAAATGATTGAATTAGCCCTCTTTTGAAAAAGACTATCCCAATTCTGTTAAAGCTCTCTTCTGATACATTTTTACTACTTGTGTTACTCCCCAAAACCTTATAACACGAACAGGCTAAGAACTTGAAATAATATTTCACAAAAAAACAAACTAACTAACTTAGCTAAACAAACAGTGAACAAACATACACAGCATTTTATTCTTACTGGTGTCCAAAAAACAAACAAACTGAAATAAAATAACAATAACAATAACAGTACAGTTTACATCAGAAAATTAAAATAATTAAATTGATAACAACTAAGACTTCTGTACTTAACATAAAATTGAGTCACTTGGATTTTACTTGTGGGCAAGAAGCTAGGATGCACCCTTTTGGAAAGATAATTTCTCAAATATATCAAGAATCATACAAATCCTTTTACTTGACTCATGAATTCTGATTCTGGAAATTTGTCACAAAGAAATTAAATACAGGAACAAATATATTCTAAGACAGTGTTTCTCAAGCAAAGGCAATTTTGCCCCCTAAGAGATGTTTGGCAATGTCTGGAACTATTTTGGCTTGTCACAATGGTGAATGCTAGTGGGTAGAGGGCAGGGATGTTGCTCAACATCCTATTATGCACAGGAGATGCCCTCATAGCAAATCAGCGTCACTAGTGCTGAGGTTGGAAACCTTGCTCTAAAGGTGATCATGCAGGATTATATACAATTAGTGACACGCTGGAAACAACTTAGATATCTCTCCCCCTACAAAGACATGGAAGTTTAGGGTGTCAAGGTACATTTGTCCATTTGACAGACTATTATGTGGATGTTTAAAATGTTTAAGTATTTATTTTAAATAAAACTTTTAACAATGCAACAAATGTAGAACCAAAAAATTCTAATGCAATTGGTGAGGAATATGAGCAGATTATTTAGTCAATAACAGAAGCTCATTGTCATGTATTAGATTTATTGAAAAAAAAAACAGTCTCTTATTCAGATAACATCATAAGCTTTGCCAAGCAGATCAGATATGTCTATTCAGGGCAAATGTATCAGGGTCATCTTCTCTCCTACTATTATGTCTGGTCTGAAAAAATGCTGAATAAGTGGAAAGACAATGCACCAAATCAAGGAAAACACCCCCAGAATCTTTATGGATTTTGCTGACATAAAATTTATCTCCATCAATTGCAAACTGAAAGAAGCTCATCTCAATTCAGTCTGTTCAAAGAACCAATTAGCAGTAACTCATCCTCAGCAGGATTCAGGACAATCAATTCCTTGTCATCTAAGTCTGCATTTCTAGGTAATGCTAGGTCAGAAAGGGAAAAAAAAAAGGAACAACATAATTTGGAGTGACATCTGTATGGTATATGAAAATAAAGGTGTCCAAACTAAAAACTACTTACAATACTGTGTGTGTGTGTGTGTGTGTGAAGTAAAGTGTGGATGGCATTATGCTTTTCTATATTCTTAAATAGAGCATGCACAGTGCAAAAAATATGGTAGTGGGCAGAGTAACGACCTGAAGTATATCCTCACACTAATGTTGGAAACTGGAATATGCTATGTTACATGGCATGGAAGAATTAAGGTTGCAAATAGAATTAAGGCTGCTAATCAGATAACCCTGAGAGGGGTAGATTATCCTGGATTATCCAGGATGTTATTACAAGGATCTTTATAAGTAAAAGAGGGAGACAGGAGACTCAGAGTCTGAGAAGGAGATATGATAATGGAAACAGAGGTTTGAGTGATATGATTGCTGGCTTTTAAGATGAAAAGAAGCCATGAGCCAAGAAATGATGTCGATTCTAGAAGCTGAAAAAGATGAAGAAACAGATTATCTCCTAGAGCTTCTAGAAGGAACACAGACCACTGACATCTAATTTTAGTCCGGTGAGAGCTGTGTTGAAGTTCTGACCTACAGAACAGTATGATAATAAATTTGTGTTGTTTGAAGTTACTAACTTTGTGGTAATTTTTTTGCAGACACAATAGGAAATAAACATAATTACTCCTTTGTAGCTATCTATGTGCATACCATGGCTGCCCAAATGTATGTGTATTATGGTAGCACAGGAGTGCAGTTTTACCTTCTTTTTCTCATGATGGTCCATGCTATAGGAAAATGTCCCTTTTCAAATAACTTTTCTTTCAGTGACTGATTGTGTGCTCTCCCTGTAAGCAACCTGTTTCTCTGGACTCTATGGCACCAGGAGGCAAATGTGAGGCAAGGACACAAGGAGTCATTTTTGATGCTCTTTCCATTAAAAGAGAAGCTTCTCTAGTTCTTGGAGAAAAAAAATCTGTTTCATAACGAAGACTCGAAGGATCAAAACAGTACAGTGTACTAGAAAAAATATATAAATTTTTGAGTCAGATAGATCCATATTAAGATCTTTGTATGAATATTTTGAGTGACCAAAGGCAAGTTACTTAACCTTTCTAGGTCAAAGTCACCTTGTTACCTACTGGAAAAATGACCGCCCACTGCAAATCTTGCTGTGGCCTGGATATGTTTAATGTTTGCAATACATAAAAGGATGTTCTTCCAAGTATAAGGATCTAACAGTAAGGTACCAGGCATACTCAATCTTTGTAAATAGTCATGAGGAGCACAGAGTAATATATCTAAACTTCAAATATGACCATGGCCCTCTGTTTTAAACCCTTCAGTAGCTTTCTATCATCTATAGCAGCAGCTTTCAAGCCTTTTTGTTTTAGCATCCCTTCGCACTCTTAATAATTATTGAGGAACAGAAAGAGCTTTTGCTTATGTGGATTATATCTATCAATATTTACCACATTAAAAACTAAAATAAGAGTAACTATAATAAACCCGTTACAAGTTAGATATTTTGTGAAACATAACTATATTTTTCAAAACAAAAAACAAGCAAGAAGAGTGGTGTTTTATATTTTTTACATTTTTCTTGAATGTCTGGTTTAATAGAAGATGCATTGATTCTGGTGCAATATATTGTTTTGGTTGAAGTACATAAAAAAATGTAGCCTCCCCCAGATATGTTGTGAAAAAGGGACGATTATTTTATTAGCTTCTTCAAATATTTTTGGTTGTTCTTCTTTGGTACTGCACAAAAACTAAACAAGTGGTAGTTTCTTAAAGACTAGTTGCTATATGGACTCTTAGGTCCTATCAATGATTTTTTTCTACTCTAATTTACCAGAATTCCTTGGTCTGCCTTACATTTTGAATAGATATTTTACCCATGCATGATTTTGTCACATCAAGCACCAGTCATTTAAAAAATTTTGGTTAACTAAATTATGCAGATTTTTCTGCATAAATGTTGTCACATTTCATTATAAACATCAAAAATTCACATTTGTTAATATCATCACCAATCTCATCAGAAAAGTATTTAGGTATTTGGAAGCTGTCAAGCTCACTATGGCGAATACAACTTTTCTAAATTTTAATTTCACTAAGAGCTCAAATTTTGTCATCGGCAATACTATCAAGTTTCCCTTAAAGTGACAGACTCAGTTCATTTATTATTTAGAAAATATCTGCCAAATACCATATCTGAATAACCAGTTTGTCTGTATGTCATTCTTTCAAATAAAAACAGTGACAATCACAGATGTGCTTTTCCTAGCGAGGTGACTTATGCATATGTCCTAGCTCATCACACAAGATTTAATAAAATTAATTTTTTTAATATTTTTAAAAATCATGGGCATTTATTCCTAAGTGAAAATGATTATTTTTTTTTTACTGGGAACCTGACAGTGAATAATATAAGATTAGTACATTTTGTAATACACTTTGGTGCTAGTCTTCATTTGTGCTAATATCAGAGTTTTATCCACCATCACTCTTGCACCATCAGTGCAAATGTCCACACAGAGAAAAGACAAATAATGTGTGTGTATTATTTTAAAATTAGTTCTGGCCTTGTGAAGCCCCTGAAAGTGTCTTGAGTACCCCCATGTGTCTGAGGATCGTGCTTTGAGAAACACTATTCTACTGGATAAATTACAAGTTCCTAAGCAAGGCATGTTCAGCTTTCCACATGTGGTTTCTACCTTTATCTCCAGCCTCATTTCACCTTATGCACCTACAATCCTGAAATACCTCTAGTCCTGAATAGACCATGCTCACTTATGTGTCTCTTCTTTCTCTGATACCTTTCAGGCTACTCGATGCACTGTGATACATAATGCCATTCCTTTTGCCTCTCTAACTCCTAACCATCCTTTGAGATCTAATTTCAATGCCAGTTCCTTCACAAAGCCTTCTTTAAATTCCTCCCACTTAGAGCCTTCCTCCTTTGTGCTTCTTAGTACCTTCTGCACATCTCCATCACTCATATTCTCCTATCACAATAGTCTCTTTCCACTTCATTCTCCCTTTTCCCCCACAAGATTATGAGTCTCTTGAGGGCAGAGAGTCTGCATTAGTGATAGTTGTAACCCCATATTTGTTCCCTGCAGAGGTTTTCAATAAATGCTGTTTGGGTGAATGCAGTAACCAATGTAAATATACTCAATAAGACAAGCTTGGGGAAAAATGAAAAATCTTCACAAAACTTGTTTTTCTTTAAATTTTACCATCTGTACCACAAACATATTTTCATTTTAACAGAGAATTCAACCAAACAACAAAGTGATAGGGTATTTTTTTATTTGACATCTATCTAACAAATTCGTCAAATGTCTACTTTTTCCTGTCTCTGTACCTTGAGCTAGAGGTGATGAGATCCACTGGTTTTAGAACGATAATTAAACATCACTACGACTGAAAGTAAACTAATCTTGGAATCAAATGATTTATTTTTTATTCTATGTTTTCCATTAAATAGTTATGTCATCTTGGACAAATTATTTAATACCTCTGAGCTTCGTTTTTCTTAGCTGCAAAATGGAAATCATAATACTTATTTAAAACAGGTTGTCATAATCAGGAGAGAACTTAAATAAAAGACATTTATCACAGTTTCCAACATACAATAAATGCTCAGTAGCATTGATTTAAACCAATTGGTCATTATTTTTGTCCTCAAGGATACTACAAACTGATTTTAGCATCAAATATATAAACAATTAATTTTATTTAAGGCAAATTAAGTAAAATGCAAAATAATCATGTAAATAGCATGGTTTGGAAGCACAGATTAAGAAAGCACATTGAGGTACAAATTAATAGTTACAAAACAGTCACAGGGATGTAGAGTACAGCATCGGGATTATAGTGAATATTACTGTGATGGCTACATGTAGAGCCAGATGGATACTGGGTGAATCTCACTTCATAAATTATATAACTATCCAGCTATTGTACCTGAAATTAGTCTAAAAAATCTTTTTAAGGTAAAAAGAGAAAATACATTGAAGAAAAATGGGAAAATTAAGAAAAATTAAGATTGCTAGGGCCCTACAATCCCTTGCTACTTAAAGTGTGATCCATGAATCAGCACTGGTATCACTTGAGAACTTGTAAAAAACCATGGGGCCCATGTCAGATCTTCTGAACCAGAATCTACATTTTATCAACTTCCTAGGTCAATCCTCTTCACATTAAATCTTGAGAAGCACTTGTATAGAGACAGACCTCATGTCATTAAGATTCTCTTATGATTAATGCTGGATGTAGACTTGGGCTTATTTCTTATTGTTCTGAAGGCTTGATTAAATCTTTGTGAGCTTTTTAAGCACTGTATTTGGTGTTGATTTCACCTTGTGTATTTTGCCTTGCATGTAAGTTAAAATCCCACATTGTCTTACTTGACTGGATGAGGCTAAGGACCAGGTAAGTCTTTTTGTAAAACCAGAAGTGAACTTTGGACTTTGGGTACTAAACAAAATACACATATCATATTTCAGTGTCTTGTCAACTTAAAAGAGAAACCAGTAGAGGAAAATTCTTTCATTCACTAGCATAATAGATCTGGATTTCAGTTTGGTTAGGGATTTCATCAGTTAAAATGTTTTCTGAATATTTAAAAACCCGAATGAGTATTTTTACCAAAGATAAGCTCTAGCATATAAATATCCCTATATAGCAATAAAAGATCAGCACAGAAGATGAATTTGACAAAAGTTATTTCTCAGTGAGATAAGCCTTATAAACCTGTAGTATCATTAGATATGATAGAAAACTGTAGTGGTTCTAAAGCTTTACTCTGTGTATGAACCACTGAAGAAGCATAATAAAATCCAGATTCTAGGGCCTCACCTCTGGAAGCTCTCATTCAGTACTACCGAAATAGGATCGGGAAGATTACAACAAAGTCTGTGATTGCTTGCAACCATGCTTTGAGAAATATTGAAACCCAATCAAGTCAGAATATTGAATCAGAAAACCTGGGAAATGGAAGAGGCAATGAATTAACTGAGTGTTTGTTACGTGCCAGATATATGAAGAACATGATCACATTTTATCTTTACATTTCATTTTATAGAAGAGCTGTTATCCTCATTTTACAGATTGGAAACTAGGTTGCATGTCTGGGAATACTGGAACCAACTCTGTAATCTATGGTCTCACCACCACACAATGTAAACTCTTAAACTGGGTTTGAATCTTTCTCTGTAACATTTCGCTTTAGTAACTATGCACAAGGCACTTAATTTAATCTCCTTGAGTCTTAATTTTCTTATCTGGAAAATAGGAATAATAATAGCAGCTCTGCCAACATCGTAGGATTGTGACAATCCAAGATGATCACAGATGTGACCTCTTGAACTTTTATTTCCATAAAATGTCCCTTGGTCTTGGTCGGTCATCAAGGGATCCAACCTTAGTTTGAAATGTGAGATGAGTGTGGAACTAACTTTATTTGGTTTTGTATTGTCACTTGCTTATTTCTGATAATAAATGAATACATTTCTCCTCCCAGGAGAGTACCAGGATTTAAGGAATTGTCCCAAAATGATATTAAGTATTGACCTCTAACCTCTCTTTTGGCCCATCACAGTAATGGATGTTGCTGCCCCACATATGGAATTCTGCCATATTCTCAGAGCTCCTGTTCTAAGAGGCGCACAGGTTCTGTGACCTCAGACTCATAGATATGCATTTTTTTTCCAGATTGGAGAAATCTGCATCTTCTTTCCGTACTGTCAAAGATATTTTACTTTCTTTCTCTAATTTCACTTATGTAAACCTAGTAGGCTCTTCAGTGGGTTTAGGATTTTATGAACAATAGGATATGTCTAAAACTATGCTGCTTTAGTATTGGTTTCTACAAAAAAAAAATACTTGAGGCAAGAACCTAAAAGGGACCTAGGATTATGGGGAAAAAGAAAACAAATATATAAGAAAGGAGAAAAACTCATGTTCACATATTAAAAAAAAAAGTCCTATCACATATAGCAGCAGCATAAAAACATTCTAGGGGAAAAGACAACTATAATCCAACATCCAGGATAAACCACTGTTCTCATTTTGGCATATTTCCTTGTATTTGTTGTGATTTTGGC
This sequence comes from Macroglossus sobrinus, assembly GCA_004027375.1. Taxonomy (NCBI): domain Eukaryota; kingdom Metazoa; phylum Chordata; class Mammalia; order Chiroptera; family Pteropodidae; genus Macroglossus; species Macroglossus sobrinus. The sequence continues at coordinate 157,839 of PVKZ01002829.1, read as the reverse complement.
ATGTGTCCTTGTATTTGACATTTATACTCTATTCTTACATTTAGTTTTGTATCTTTGTTTTTAGTTAGCATTATTTAAGAATTAGTTCTTATATTGCTTAAAACTAGTGAAGTTTTAAGTTATATCTAAATTAGTATAATTATAAATAGTATCATTATAGATATCTTCATTCAAAATAATTTGTCTGTATTTTCACCTATTTTCTTAAGAAATATGTCTATTAATGGAAATACTAAACTATAGGGTATGGAGTTTTTAAGGCATAAGAATCCATTCATTAATTCAACAAGGTTTTAATGGAATACCATTATTTATTCCCAAGCTAGAAGAAATTTTGGCTTCTTGTAAGTGTATCGATATCGGGCTTCAGAAGGCAGGTGATGAAAATGCCAAGGACCAGCAATAACCGTTGTCTCACTGGTCATTTCCCACCTTAATGAGGAGAATGTGGGGATGAATATTTAAAATCTGGATTGAATGAATTTTGATTAGCCTCTGATTTTGTTAAAGTCCCAGAGACATTACAAATTTAAAGGTATTCATTAGCAGAGTTTAAGCATTTACAAGACAATCATATAACGAGAGGTGGGGGCAGAACTGGCTTCATGGGTGTGTGACTGGTACAGTTACACTGAAGCCCACAAACAGAAGGGCCCTGGACTTGGTTTAATGTTCTGTTGTCACCATCTTGAAATTCATAATGGTTTTTTTTGAACAAGGAGCATCACATTTTCATTTTGCATTGGGTCCTGCACAGTAAAATATTACTGTCATAAAAATGACACAGATATTGGATGAACTGAAGGATCCTTAGGGCTAACTCTGATATTTTATAATGCTGTCTGTTCTCTATAGGGCTCTTTAAATGGATTGGGTCTCCTAGCACAAGCCCCTCATTAAGAATTCCATAAAGGTCAGCCATAGGCAAAAGTAACATTCTGTCAGCAGTATTTGCCCCAATTGTCCATAGTCCTGTTACGATTTACTCATTTTCACTTTTGTTTTCCCTTGATTTCTGACCTCTGTCTTGTACCTGACTTCCAGATGCTCTCCTAGCACCCATCCTGAGGCTCTATTTGAACAAACTAATTCTTGGCACGGTTTGTTAACTATAATGTGGAAATTTTCTGGACCTGCTCACTTGCAGCTGCTGATAAGAGGCATTCACATGCACCTCCTACATTGAATTCAACCAAATCCAATAACTCAAGAGAAATATATTTGCTATTTAGGGGGTGTGGAGGCGGAAAGAGATATATTGATTTAGGTTAGAAATGGTTTGTTCCTGAAGTTACTTCTTTCAGAAAGCCTTTCGTTATTCTCTAACAATAAGTTAGCTGCTTCTTCTATGTGGTTGCCTAGCACTCTGTATTCACCCCCATGTAGTATTTACCAGATACTACACAGTGTGAGTTCATGCCTACTTGACAATTTCTGACACTATAATGGAAATTGCTTGAAGGTATGCACCATGTTATATGTTTTCTTATATAGCCCCCAAAGCTAGGAATAGTATCTGGCATATAGCATTTGTTCAAAAATATGTATTCAATGAATTGATATGTGGCAAGTTAGTGATGTCATTATTTCATTTTTTTTTAGGCGAGGCAACCCTTGATTGACCTCACAGATTGCAAGGACCTTGTCAGTTTATAATTCCTTATTTTTTTTATTGTTTTACATCTATAGCACCTGGTCTTCCAAAGTGGTTCATTATTTCATTTTTTTAAAAAAATCAATAGGTCTACAGTCATGATACCCTGAACAAACCCAATCTCATCTGATCACGGAAGCTAAGCATGGTCGGGCCTGGTTTAGTACTTGGATGGGAGACCACCTAGGAAGACCATGTGCTGTAGGCATAAACAATAAAAATAAAAAAAAATAAGAGATTGTAAACTGACAAGGTCCTTGCAATCCATGAGGTCAACCAAGGGTTGCCTCGCCTAAAAAAATTAATAGGCTATAAGTTTTTTTTTTTAAACAGTTTTAGGTTTACAGAATAATTGAATAGAAAGGGCACAGAGTTCCTATATACCCCCTCACCGTCCTCCTCACAGCTTCTTCTATTATTAATATCATGCTTTTGTGTACTACATTTGTTACTATTTGCAAACTGATATCGATACATTATTTTGAACAAAAATCCATAGTTTACATTTGAGTTTACTCTTTGTATGATACATTCAGTGGGTCTTGACAGATGTGTAATTATGTTAATCCACAATTACATATCCTAGAGATTAGTTTTACTACCTTAAAAAACCTCTCTGCTCTAAGTACTCATTCCCTTTTCCCCTCCCTCCTCTCATATGAACCCCTAGAAACTATTGATCTTTTCTACTGTCTCCAATATCTTGCCTTTTCCAAAATATCATACAGTTGGAATTATATAATATAGCCTTTTAGTACAGACTTTTCCTATTGGCTCCTTTCACTTACAATATGCTTTTAAGTTCCTCCATATCTTTTTGTGCCTTGAGTATTTATTTCAGTTACTAGTAAATAATATGTCATTGCACGAATGTACCACACTTTATCAATTCACCTATTGAAACACAACTTGGTTGCTTACACGCTTGGTCAATTTAATTATAAATAAGATTACTATAAACATTTGTGTGCACATTTTGTGTGCACATAAGTTTTCAACTCATTTGAGTAATTACCTAAGAGTGCAGTTGCTGGATCATATGATAAAAATATGTTAGGTTTTGTAAAAAATTGCTAAACTGTCTTCTAAAGTAGTTGTACCATTTTACATTCCCACCAGTGATGAATGAGAGTTCCTGTTTCTCCACATCCTCACCAATATTTGGTATTGCCAGTGTTTTGAATTTTGGTTATTCTAGTGGTCTCATTATTGTTTCAATTTGCATTTCTCTATTGGCATATGATATTGAACATTTTTATATAAAGGTTTGCCATTTGTATATCTTCTTAAGTGAGATATATGTCCAGATCTTTGGTCCATTTTTTAAATTGAGATGTTTTCTTACTGTTGAATTTAAGAATTCTTGGTATATTTTGAATACCAGTCCTTTATCAAAATTTTTTTTTGCAAAGATTTTCTCCCAGTCTATGACTTATCTTCTCATTCTCATAACAGTGTCTTTTACAGAGCAAAAAAATAATAATAATAATTTTAAGTAAGTCTGACTTATTTGTTTTTTTAATGATGGTCCTTTTGGTGTTATATCTAGTCCATCACCAAACTCAAGGTCACCTAGGTTTTCTCCTATATTATCTTCTAGTAGTGTTGTAGTTTCTTGTTTGTTTTATATTTACATCTATGATCCATTTTCAGTTAATTTTTGTGACAGGTATAAGGTCTGTATCTAGACTTGTTACTTTAATATGTGAATGCCCAGTATTTCCAGCAGTATTTCTTGAAAAGATTATTCTTTCTTCTTTGTATTGCCTTTGCTTCTTTATCAAAGATTAGTGGACTATATTTAGGTAGGTCTATTTTTGGGGTCACTAGGGTGGTCCATTAATCTACTTAACTATTATTTCACCAATATCATACTATCTTAAACATTTAGCTTTATAGCAAGTCTCAGAGTATTCTAACTGCAATATTGTGTTGGCCATTCTGAGCTTTTCATCCTTCCATAAAAACTTTAGAATCAGTTTGCTTACATCCACTGTCAGTTGGGAAGAACTGACATCTTGACAATATTTAGTCTTCTTGTCCATGTGCATGATATATTTCTCTATTTATTTTGGTCTTTTATTTCTTTCATCAGAGTTTTGTAGTTTTCCTCAAATAACTCTTGTACATATTTTTTTTAGATTTATGCCTGAATATTATATTTTTTCATGTTATATTTCTTTTTTTCATCACCAAAAAGTCCATATCCAATATAGAAAATGCAAAAAAAAACACAAAATATCACAAAAAATATCTACAATCTCACTGGCCTTGGCATAAAGTTTTAGAGCTATTTATGTATGTATGAATTTTGGTGAGGGGAATTTAATCAGTTCCAACTAATCCTCTGCTTTTAGATATTTAGGTGTTTTAGCTTTGTAATATTACAACTTAGACAAACAAGGATAATTGAATGAATATGGATTAGAATTTAAATATTTAAACAATCTTAAATATTCTCAAAACTAGACAAAATATTCACTGAAATTTACAAAAACACTCTGCTGTTTACTAAGATTTATAATAATCTGATGGTCATGTCTAGGGATCCCAATTCTAATCAAATCAATGTTTTTACCAAATTGTGATATTAAACTTGCTCGTGCCAAATGCTTTTAGCCAAATATTTTCAAACTATATTACATGGAGGCCATGGAAGCTATAGTAATGGATTCTGATCAATTATAACTTATGTTCATAACTTTAATTATACAGTCCTTCTAAATTACTTAACCTGACCTCTTCCTCATTTAATGAAAAACATGAAATCGTGCCAATCATGGACTTTAATCCACCCTATACTAAATTATATAATTATTCAAAAGTGAAATATGTCACCATTCACCTGCATTAGTATTAGCACACTGGGCCATGGTTTATGAGCTCATTATCTGCTTACCATTTTTCTGGCAAGTGTCTCTAATTTCCTTTGTAGAACTAATCTTCTATGATTAGACCATGTGGTTTGGATGGGGAATCCCAGGGACTGGCTGGTTACTAAGCCTAGACAATCAGATCATTACATAACCTAACTATAATGAATAATGCAAGTGTGGTCTTATTATCAAATCAGTGATGATATCAGAGCATTTGATAAAGGAAATTAGATAAGCTTCACACTTTACAAAAATATGAGAAGCTGTAAATTTGCAAGAGTGGATTTACTGGGCAACCTGAGATATTGGCAGTACAGATGAAAATCGAGCTAACAGTTGGGGGTAGGGGAAGAGAGAAAGAGGGAAAGAGAAAAAGAGAGATGGAGTGAAGTAGGAGGACAAGTCTTGGTGACATTACTGAGACCCTAGATCCATCTGTGTCTGTCTATATAGTCAGAAGCACTCCTGGACATTTAGGTCATGTCAATCAGGAAACCACATTTTTTACCTGGGGCATTTTAAGGGGATTTTCTATCCTCCTTATATCCAGGAGTTATGACTAACAACAATTTAGGATGATTCAAGCTCTTTCAGACACAGTTCCAACTCCTATGGTACTACATAGTCTTAGGCTTAAAGAGTAGGTTGTAAATGATAGCACAGTAATTTAGAGACAAGAAATGACCTTGAGTTACTTTAATACTGTTATTCTATTTAACTACTTACAGTTTTTATTTGTATTGAAGTTTTCAAGCAGTGAAACACAGTGTGAACTGAGGGATGCATTTTATTTGAGAGTTTACATTTTAGATTATACACAAAATAACTTTACTGGATTTGAAAAGCATCTTTAAGATTTAAATTTCTTCCTTTAAAATTGTGAAAAAGTTTTTTTCAATACTATAAAACAAATCAAGAAAACAATGGGTATTACTGATTTGTGCATTATTATTATTAAAATAATTTTGTCATACAGAGGAGCAGGTGTTAAAAAAAGGAGCTGCTATAGATATTAAATGCTCTTGGTCTGCCACTGTCTGTTTGCCACAGGTCATTAAAAGAAATTTCCAAAACTTGCACTGTCAAGTCTAATGCTCTCCTTAAGTGTTCAAATCCCCTTTTGGATTTTCCTTACTTTTCATTAATCACAGGAATCTCTTGGTCCCTTTTTCCAGATATTGGTATATTGGTTTGTGGTCTGTTACCTTCTTCATGGTTTAGGTTGGTTAGGTCATGGCTGCATTACTCAGAGCTCTCCAGTCTCATTCACAACTGATTACATTTTATTACTTTTGTGCCATATGGTAAGATTGCTATTGTAATGGAAGAAAATTATGGATTCTATGCTTCATATGCATTTCTGACTGCCTACAGGAATTTTGCTGGCATTCTGGAAGTTGGTAACTTCTTTTGTTCTTTTTGGTCCTTTTCTTTTATATTTTTCACATTCCTTTCTTTTGTGTTTTCTTTTAGTTTCTTTGTTTTTATATGAGTTTCAAATCTTTCTTTGTTCTTAGAGAAACATTATATATAAAACTAAATGTTTCACTTAGTATTATCATTTATTTCCCTTATTGTCCAAAAGCAAACACTGCCATGAAGATTCTTTTATAAATATTTCTATTATGTAAGTATTATACATATGTATATTTTTATTATATCTCTTCCTGCTAACGTCTGTGACTTTATAAGACACATTATAAAAAATAAAAATAACACGCTTTAACCATTCTCTGAATTCCACTCCTCCACCCCTTTCTCAGTAATCTTCCTTATAATTTTTGCCTGGATTTCAGTTCAACTTATTGTTTTAGCAAAAAATAAGTCACAAGCAGAGGAAGTTCAATTGTGAAGAAAAATGACACACTAGGTAAAAGCTGGGCTCACTTCCTCTCAGGTTCACATTGAAATTACAACCAAATTATAAAATAAATCTACATGGAGAATCACCTGAAGGTAAGCTGATCATAACATCTACGTTTCATAATATAAAGGAGCCACATCAAAGCTGGTAAGGGGCAAAGTCATGAATTGGGCTAGACCCAAACTCACAGGTGGTAGAGGATCATGGGAGGGACAGTGAGGATGCAGAGGCTCCCCTGAAGGAAAGAGGGGTCCTGGCCCCATTTGGGGGTTCCTCAGCACAGGGTAGAGGAGATTCCAATAACTCTGACTGTAGAAACCAGAGGGGATTCTGGCCATCTGGGGGAGATGGAAGGAGACTGAAACCCTAGACGCCCTTTTGAAGGAGCCATGCATAGGCTTTCTGACCTGCAGACACTCACCCACTGTGGGTTAGAGACTTGCGCGGGGATCCTTATTGAGAAAGTCTGCATTACTTGGCATCAGAATGAGGGCTGGAATGGCCCCCTACCTGGCAATCTACAGACCCCCCCAGCTCCACTATGCAGACTCCTCCCACAGGGCCATTAGGAAACTCTGGCCTTAGGAGATCAGCCCGCCCCACCCAACCTGCAGATTGCCTGGGGATTTTGTTGGATGGCTGCCACATCCTGTACCCATTCAGGGCCAAATATTCCAGCTGCCAGCCAGGGCCATAAGCTGCATTTCTGAGATAGTTTCAAGCAGATGACTGCTGCAGACATTAACTTGGGTGGATCTCGGGGGTCTGTGGGACCGTCCCAGAAACAGCTTCTCCCTGTAATCTGTGACTACTGCCAGAACGTGTACTTATAGAACTTGCAGAAAACAGGCTTTTGGCCAGACAGCCCTTGACTCCCTGAGCTTCTGTCCCGTCCAATACACAAAGTGCCCGAGGCACGTTGCTAGGCAGCTGCCCCTGCCCTGAGGAAGTGCATTCTGCACAGTCAACAGAACTCAGCCAGCAAGGTAAGCAAAATTCAGGGAACACAGCAGAAGGTAGATCACTGCTGCCAGCATGAGATACACTATTGCTTGGGCAAATCTCAGGGGTTTCTGGGCCCATCACAGATGGCAGCAGGTCTTACAGTGATATGTAACTTTTGTTGGAGCCCAAGTCCCAGAGCTGGCAGCAAATCTGATGTTGTGCAGGCCTAATGGCCACGTGCATCACTGAGACTATGCCCCACCTAACCTGCAAATGACCTGTAGCTAGCCTGCTCTCAGGCAACCCAGTTCCATCCTGTGCTTTCCTTTGGTCACAACGTCAACAGGAAACAACAGCACTCAGTTCATGTAGCTCATGCAAAGTCCATCCATACTGGAGAAGCTTTCAGTGGCGGGCCACAAACTCGTGCCCATGAGCTTCAGTGATTCTTAAACAGAGTTCAGGTGTTTGCAGGCCTGAGGTGGGCAGCAGCTGGCCTTGCTACAGTTGGAAACTTGTACAGGAGTCACAGAGATAGTGCTGGCATGTAAACTGACACTGCAGTGGCAGGGGGAAATTTACTGAATAGATCTAGAAGACTCCCTGGGTCTCTGTCACACCCAACACCCATATCACCCAGAGGTTTTTCCAGTTTCAGAGACTTACAGGCAACTGACAGGCAGTGTCAGGCCTTGAGGAGCACTGGTCCCTCTGCTAAACTGCGCTAGGTCAGGGACGAGGGATAACCGACCATGGCCTACAGCATTGTCTCTTCCACTTACCTATATATCCAGCATAGGAAACAGCCATCTATGATCACTTTGAAGTTCCCACCGGGTAGCCTTAAGCAATCCAAGGCAGTGGCCAACCATGGCATACAGGGGAGCGCCTCCCAAGGGGCCACAAAACCAATGCACCCAGAGGCTAGCACTAGACCACAATAGAGCAACCCCTGACTAGCCCCATTACTGCTATACACAAAGGGTGGTTACAACATGTACACAAGTCTGCTAGGGCACATCCCACAAAGTGGGGTCAATGCCCACACAGCAAGTTTTTCCCTGTGGGTGCAGCCAATTCCCACAGTTAGTCATCCTGAGCATTGATCCCATCCACTGATGTACTAACAACAATAAAGGCTTAGCTATAACAGAAGATCACAAGCAACCCACACAAAGATCACATCCAGAGCCCCCATACTACTAAACAATGAATGAGTTAACAATCAGATCAAGAAAGAAATCAAAAGTTACCCAGTGAGAAATGAAAGTGAAAACACAATGACTCAAAATCTATGAGACACAGCGAAAGCAGTCCTAAGAGGGAAATTCAAAGCAACACAGACCTATCTCAAGAAAAAAAGAAAAAGCTCAAATAAATAATCTAACCTTACACTTAAAAAAAAAAAAAAAAACTAGTGCAAGAACAGCAAGCAAAGCCCAAAGTGAGTAGAAGGAAATAAATAATAAAGTTCAGACTGGAAATAAATGAAATAGAGTCTAGAAAAACAATACAAAAGATTAATGAAACCATGAGCTGGTTCTTTGAAAGGATAAACAAAATTGACAAGCCCTTAACCAGACTCATCATGGAAAAAGTGAGGACTCAAATAAATAAAAATAAAAATAAAAGAGGAGAAATAACTACAAACTCCACAGAAATACAAAGGATCATAAGAAAATACTATGAGCAATTATATGACAACAAATTGGACATTCTGGAAGAAATGGATACACCCTAGAAACATATAATCTCCTAAGACTAAGTCAAGAAAAAAACCCAGAAAATCTCACCCAACCAAAAAAAGAAAATCTCAACCAACCAGAAAAAAAGAGAAAATCTCAACCAATTACTAATGAAGTACAATCAGTAATCAAAAACAAAAACTACTAAGAAACAAAAGTCCTGGACCATATGGCTTCATAGGTGAATTTTACAAAGCATTCAAAGAATTAACACCTATTCTTCGCAAACTATTCCAAAAACTTCAAGAGGGAAGCCTTCCTAATTCTTTTTTATAAGGCCATCGTTACCTTGATTCCAAAACCAGACAAAGACATTACAAAAAAAAATAGGTCAATATGTTTTATGAACATTGATGCAAAAATCCTCAACAAAACATTAGCAAAGTATGGGAGGGGAGTTGGAGGGTTAGGACAATGGGATGAAGGATTAAAGAAGTACAAATTAGTTATTGATAGATGGTCATGAGACCATCATCAACTATTCACTATGGAGCACAGCATAGTGAATACAGTCAGATTAATGTAATGGCAAGGCGGAAAGCCAGAGGAGAGAAAGAGTAATTAGGGGGATCGTTTTCTACACTATAAAAATGTCTAATCAAGTTACTGTATACTTGAAACTAATAAAATAAAATTTAAAAAAATTAGCAAACCAAATTCAGCAATGTATTTAAAATATATACCATGATCAAATTAGATTTATTTCTGGGATGCAAAGTCAGTACAATATCCACAAATCAATTAATGTCATACACAATATTAACAAATAGAAAGATAAAAATCATATGACCATATCATAGATGCAGAAAAAGTGTTCAACAAAATCCAGTATCCATTTATGATGAAAATTCTCAGCAGGGGGTGGCTCCATAGTGTAGTTGTTAGCACCTTTGCTTTACATGCAGAAGGTTTTGGGTTTGTGCCCCAGGTGGAGCCACAGACCATATCCTGGGTGCGCCAGGGCCCCCAAGTGTGCCAGGCTCTGGGTGCTCCAGGCCCCTTGAGTGCGCCGGGGTGCCAGGCCCCCGGTGCACGCCACAAGTGTGTGGGAGTTGATGCTCTGCCTTCAGAGATCCAGTTCTTAAGGAGAAATAGCAACATCCATAGGTCAGGGGTGGAAGTGGCTGGGGTGGGGATATTAAAGAGGGGGGAAATAAATAAATAAAAATAAAATAATTAAAAACAAAATTCTTAGCAACATGAAAATAGAGGAAACATACCTCAACATAATAAAGGCCATATATGACAAATCTACATCTAACATCATACTCAGTGGGGAAAGGCTAAAAGCATTTTCCTTAAGATCAAGAATAAGACAAGGATGCCCACTTTCACCTTTCCTATATAACAGTGTATTAGAAGATTTAGACACAGCAATGAGACAAGAAAGAGAAAGAAAAGGTATCCAAATTGGAAAGGAAGAAGTAAAACTCTCATTATTTGTTGATATGATACTATGTATGAAAAACCCTAAAGATTTCACACAAAAAAAAAACCTGTTAGAATTGATCTATGAATTCAGTAAAGTAGCAGGATACAAAATTAATATTCAGAAGTCAGTGGCATTTTTATATATCAATGATGAACTTTCAGAATGAGAAATTAAGAAAACAATTCCATTTATAATTGCATTGAGAACAATAAAATACCTGGGAATCAAGTTAACCAAGGAGGTAAAAAACCTGTTTTCAGAAAATTATAAGTCATTAAAAAACAATTGAAGAAGATACAAATAAATGGAACTATATACAGTGCTCATGGGTAAGAAGAATCAACATCATTAAAATGGCCATACTATTCCAAGTTATCTATAGATTCAATGCAATTCCTATCAAAATACCAATGGCATTTTTCAGAAAGTTAGAACAAATAATCCTAAAATTTATATGGACCCACAAAAGACCCTGAACAGCCATTGCAATCTTGAAAAAGAAGAACAAAGTTGGAGATATCACACCACCTGATATCAAACTATACTACAAGGCTACAGTAAATCAAAGCAGCATGATACTGGCATAAAAACAGATACATTGATCAATGGAACAGAATAGAGAGCCTAGAAATAAATCCACGCCTATACATTCACTTACTATATGACAAAGGACACAAGAATGTACAATGAGGTAAAGACAGTTTCTTCAATAAATGGTATTGGAAAAACTGGACAGATACATGCGAAAAAAAAAAGACACTGGACCACCTTCTTACACAATACACAAGAACAGACTCAATATAGACTAAAGACTTAAATATAAGACCCCAAACTATAAAACTTCTAGAAGAAAACATAGGCAGTAATCTCTCTGATATTGCTACTGGTAATTTCCTTTCAGACATATTTCATCAGACAAGGGAAACAAAAGAAAAAATAAACAAATGGGACTACATCATACTAAAAAGTATTTGCATAGCAAAGGAAACCATCATGAAAATGAAAAGACAACTGATTGAATGGGATAAGATGTGTGCTAATGATACATCTCATAAGAGGTTAATATCCAAAATATATAAAGAATTCATACAACACAATATTTAAAAAATCCAATTAAAAAATAGGCAGAAGATCTGAATAGATATTTATCCAAAGAAGAAATACAGATTGCCAATAAACATATGAAAAGATGCTCAAGGTCACTAATTATCAGAGAAATTAAAATTAAAACCACATTGAGATGTCACCTCACACCTGTCAGAATGGCTATCATCAATAAATCAGAGAACCTCAGAGCTGACAAGGATGTGGAGAAAAGGGAACCCTCATAAATTATTGGTGAGACTGCAAATTGGTACAGCCACTATGGAAAACAGTCTGGAGCTTTTGACCCTGCCATTGTACTTCTGGGCATTTATCCAAAGAAAACCAAAGCAATAATTCATAAAGGTCTATGTACCTCTATGTTCATGGTAGCACAATTTACAATAGCCAAAATATGGAAGCCAGCTAAATGCCCATCAACAGATGATTGGATAAAGAAGTTATGGTTCACATGTAGAATGGTTCACATATAGAACTCAGCCAATAAAAAAAAACAAAATCCTACATTCACAACGACATATGAACCTAGAGGTTATTATGCTGAGTGAAATAAGTCAGACAAAGAAAGATAAATACCACGTTATTTTACTTATATGCAGAATCTAAGGAACAAAAAGACAAACTAATCAAAAAGAGACTCACAAATATAGAGGACAATCTGATGATGGGTAGAGGGGAGGGAGGTTTGGGGGCTGTGAGAATGGGGTAAAGGTAAAGAAGTACAACTTAGTAGTTGATAGATGGTCACAGGGATGGGGAGCATGGCATAAGGAATGCAGTCAGCAGTAAGGTAATGGCTAAGTGGAGGGCCACAGGAGAGAAAGAGTAATTAGGGGAATTGTTTTATAAACTATACAAATGTCTAACTAATGTACTGTATACTTGAAACATAATAAAATTATAGAGTTATCATATTTTATAAGCAGTAGTAATTGTTACTTATATATTTAACCATTTTATTTGTACATCACTGTTTCTCATATACTACTCTTTCCCTCGGGATGAAATACATCCTTTCTTTTGTTTTCTCTGTGTCTAGTAGTTTTTGCTTGCTTTCTCTTCTGGCCCCTGGGAACTATATAGCTAAAAATGGGCCTGGTTTTGACAGCTCAAGTGTCCTGATCTGCAGCAATGTTGGGAATGGCACAAGTTCAATCCCTTAGCTTGTGGGACAGAGGTTTGCTCTACTTCCTGGTACTGCAGCTGTCTATTTCCTTTAGCCACTAAGATGCACACTTATAACCCTAGCTTGTGATCAGTTTTTTTTCCAACTTCTTTGGTGATGGAAGGGTGGTTATGAGGCAGGGAAGAAGGTGTATTTGCATATTTCTATACCTGGAGCCCAATGGGCTGTGTGTTCTGTTTCATATATGGCTTATGGAGATACATATCTTGTTTTTAAGCAGTGATCTGGCTTTAAAAACAAACTCAACATTATTGTGTTTGGTGCCAGTTGGGGTTATACTGAATGTACTATATAGAAACATATTGAGTGGAAGTTTTGGTTAGGGTTTTGACGCTCTTTCAGACAGGTCAGTTATTTACACAATAAAGATAAACTGGAGAAGGGCAAAAGGACGATTCAAATACAGGGTTCTAATCTACTGCTTCTCCTGAGTTCAGATGCATTTTGTTTTAACTACTGTTTTGTTCTTTTTAAAATCCATATTGCCTTCCGGAATTTGAGAGGAATTTGAGAAGCAACAAACCCCAAACCCAAATATGTGACTGCTTACTAGTCAACTCTATGTGTATGCCCTATAGGCAGATTGAGTCAAAAGAGAAAAAGTCTATAAAGGCATTATTATACAAAAATCTTCTTCCTCTGCCTATGCTTTATCTTAGTGAATGCCACCATCATCCTCAAAGATGATTGGGTCAAAAACTTTGGGATCCACCTTGACTATTCTTTCTCCATTTTCCTTCACCAAGGTCTTTTGAGCTCACTTCCTACCTATCTCATGAATTGTTAATTATGAATCTTCATAGCAGCTATTGATTTTCTAGGTTAAACCACAGTTTAAGAGCCTTCAGTAGACCCCAACTGCTTACAGAATAAATTCTAACATAGCACACTTCATAATCTAGAACTTGCCTACTACTCAAACCTTATTTGTAGACATCTTCCCATCTTGGCACTGAATATTATACAATCAACTATACCAAGATAATTTTTGCACAAAGAAGTCCCAGGAAAAAAGTATCACTTAAAAGTGAGAGAATGACCATCACACCTTGAACATGAATGCCTGTACCTGCTTCTAGACAAAAATTGGAATACAAAGGGAATCCTAAGGCAAATATTTCTGCCCTTGTTCTCAAAAGTCACTGTGTGTGTTTATTTTTCTTTTGGAATTGCCTCAAAAACATCTATCAAAGACTATTCTAAAGAAAACCTCCTGGATCCCATGATATTAGCAAAGGGGTTTCTTCACTTTTGAGTATATTATTTTAAAAAAGACAAATATTGGGAAGCTATCAGAGAAAAAAAGTATATAATATATGCAATATATTTCATGTCTCTGGCAGTTTCCTTTTTCGTTATTTCATCATTTGTGTAATGGTTTTTAAATATGAATTTGTGATTATTTTTATACACCTGTGGGTGTTAGATCCCTGGTCAAATATGTAGTTAACTATATGTTAGTGTTAATATAAAAAATCAGAGTCAATCTATATCATTATTACTTAAGCACAATTATTAAAAAAAGAACTAACGTAGTGATGTATAGAGGGAGAATAGGAGAAAAGTTGGACTTTAAAGAAAAAATTTATACACAACACATCATGTTTTAAAAATATATTTTAATTGTATTTTAATTTTTCTTTTCATATGGTAGGCAACTATGTGACCAAACAACATACTCACCTATATTGAGCTACTTTATAACATCATGAATACTTTTGGGAATTGAAAAAGATCTTGTTTTCCATACAACTGATGGCTAGTGCTCGACACAACATTACTGGGAATGTTATGAAATATAATCCCCCTCGAAATGTCCCAGACACTGTTTTATTAAAACTACTTATTTTTTAACCTACAATTCTAGCTCTTAAAGAGTCACAGAGCTTGTGCTCACAACACTAAGCATGCAGCTGAAAAGAACGTCATTAGGGAAAGATACATAGCACTTAACAAATCATAGTTTGGAAGTTTGTGTGTTTCCTATCCCCAAGGTACTGTGAAATCCTGTGGTAGATTTGAGTTTTATAAGTTTTGTTTTGTTTATGAATTTTTAATAAGATATAATACTTAAATATATGCAGCCATTTTAACACTGTGTATTCCTAGAGACTGTAGGAAAGACAAATGACTCACCAAAGACGCTGAAAAAAATAAGTCATGGTAGTAAATCTAAAATATGACATAACAGTAAAGCCATAATAAACCTCCATAATGTTTAAGATGGAAAAGCATGCCTTAAGTTGGACATGTAGAACAATATGACTGTAGTTCTAGCCTTGCTTTGAATCCTGGCTGCTCTCTTGGGAAGGTCACTTAACATCTTTCATTCGCACCCATAAAAGAAAAATAATGAAAGTCACTTTACAGGCTCAGGATGAGAACTACACTATATGAATGCAAGAGTGGATGTTCAATTATGCTCACAGCAGCATTGGTATTGGGAGAGGTTTTAGTGATCAGCACTACCTTCAGTGCCCAATAAACAGGAGAGGATAAAAAAAATAGCTGGGGAACTAATAAAACTAGCCAAACTCATTATTTCACTAATAAATAAACTCTGTCTCAAAGGGTTCATCGCACTAAATATTGCCAGATTCAGAACTCATACCTAGGCTTCTTGTCTCTTAAATTAACGAGTTAGATATGCAGCAAGTGAGCAATGTTTGCTGCTCATGGATTTAAGCAGTTAGTGAATGTGGGGTTCTGAGCTTTGAATCATATATACATATATATGATATAGATTATCTCATATATATAAATTCACATTATAAACAGACACATATATATATCATTTAATCATTGTTATTAGCAAATCTTTTTTCCCAAGAGTATAGAGGATTGGGGATGAAGCAATTTCATTAGTAAGCATCATGAGCAAATTCTAATTACAATTGCTTACTAAAATAGAATAAATAGGACTATCCTTCAATTTTAGCATCTGATGTATCTTAGAGAGCTATACGATACCTTACAGGTAAATGAGCACTTTGCCTTTTAAACAAACAATAGATCATCTTAACACAGCAATCCTACAGATGAAGCTGTGCCTTGGGATGCCACTTTTCTGTCTGTGGTTTGTGATCATGCTTCTAGTCACCCTGCATGCATAGAGTGAGGCCAGCCAATAGAGTGCAGCAAACATGGCTAGTGGGCTGCTTCTAGGCTCAGTCATTGGATCCTTGTGAGCTTTTTTTCTCCATCAGTTTTTGTGGCTCTCTGCATTCAGGTACTTTAGCAGCATGCAGTTTTTCTTTATTTTATGGTAATTGGGATATAATTCTCTACCTATCCTTGAGAGCACATCCCTGTCTTTCCTCTTCTTGGGCCTTGTTCTGTTAATCAGCATAAACACATTCATTTTTCTTTTTCCACTGGATCTTAACTCACACTCAAATTTTCTTAGGTGTGGTCACTAAAAGCAGAATATAAAATAGAGATTGCTGTAAAAGTGATTTTTTAGAGGGATACTCCTTAGTCAACATCTATAAGGAAGCAAAGAAGAAGTATGATATAAAAAAAGAGTTTAGTCCAGGTCCTCTGTGGAGGAAAACTCTGGTGTATAAACATTACTTCATGGTTATCTTCACTTCAAATAAATGAGCCAATATTTTATACTCTTCTATCATTCAGTCATTAGTTGTAGGCCACATTCAGGGGATGTCACTTTCCAGATAAGATGGCTCCATGCACTTATAGCAGCTGGAAGGATGGGTGACCAGCTGAATAAAGGGAATTTGAATATGACATCACATCTACTATGGTCCACTCCATGTGCCACTGAGATCCATTTGCTTCTTATATTAAGTTCACTCTATCTGGATACAGCTTCTCTGGCATAATTCCTTGGGATGTTTAAAGAAAATTAACTGAAACAAATTGAGGGCATAACTGATATGAGATTATAAATATATATAATCACATCCCCATTCCCTATTATGCATTCTGTATTTTCCTCAATACCAACTATTACTTCTGCTGGTCTTGGTGGCTGCCTTGGTCAGGTGACCTAGACTCTCATCTCAGAGGGACCTGAGCCCCAGTTCCCATTCCCTTATCAGGTCTGTGGTTGCTATATTTGCCCCTTCATAGTTAAGACTGAGAATGGGAGTACTAAGTGATGGCCCAAGTAGATCAGCTGATTGACAAACAGACTCCACTCTGCCCCCATTATGGGGGCAGCATCCTACCTCCTCATAATGATCAGGATTGATTATCAGTCCTAATATGGGAACTGTTTTCTGTACCTGCTGGTCTACTAATAGAAGACATACAAATGACCAAGCAGTAGCTATAAACTAAGTACAGCAGGAATCTTACTGTTTCCTGTGGTGGAAGTATTCTCACTCTTGTAGACAAGACCTGTACAACCACTTAAGCCTAAAGTTGATGCAATGGGAAGCACAATTCCCAAAGTTTATCACTAGGAAGAGTTTGATGGTCAACTCCTAATTTCCACTCCACGGTTCCTGCACCCATGTATACTGAGGACACATCCCATTATCCTGTCTGTCACTTTAAAGAATAACACATATTCTGAAGAAAAGTGCCCCATCCACAAGAGGTGTCATGTCCAAGCTGATACCTCACCAATATCCTTTTGTTAAAACCAATTTATTGAGGTTTGTTTGACATACAAAAAAGCTAAACATGTTTAATGTATACAATTTGATGAGTTTGGAGGTAAGTGTACATCTGTAAAACCATCACCACAATGTATGCCAAAAGTTTCCTCCTGTTCTTTATTAATTATTATTATTAATATCATTATTACTGTTTTGTGATAAAACCACTTGTCTACTCTCAGAAAAATTTTAAAACATATAGTATATATTAACTATAACTACTATGTTCTATAATAGATCTCTGGAACTTATGCATCTTACATAACTAAAATTTTGTGTCCTTTGAAACCTCCCTTATTCTTCTGCCTTGTCCCTGGCAACCACCATTTTACATTCTACTTCTACAAGTTTGATTTGGAGACTATCCATTTCTAATTCTTAATTCTTTACACTCTTGTCAACGATGCATTGATTATATATGCATGGGTGTATCTTTTAAGCTCTCTATTCTATTCTATTCTATTCTATTCTATTCTATTCTATTCTATTCTTCTATATGTCTGTTTTTATGCAAGTACCATACTGTTTTGATTACTGTAGCTTTGTAGTATATTTTAAAATCAGAAAATGTGATGTCTCTAGTTTTGTTTCTCTTGATCAAATTACTTTGGCTATTCAGGATCATTTGTGGTTCCACTGAATTTTAGAACTTTTTTCTTCTATTTCTATAAAAAAAATGCCATTGGGATTTGGATAAAGATTATACTGAATCTGTAGATTGTTTGCAGACAGTATGAATGTCTTAATAATATTCTCTTTCAATCTATGAACATGGGCTATTTTATCATTTATTTGTACTCGCTTTACTTTCTTCCATCAGTGTTTTATAGTTTCAGTGTTCAAGTCTTTCACCCAATTTTAAGGCTTTCTTGAGATATATTTTATAGACTATTGGATTGACTCACCCAATTAAAGAGTATACTTCAGTAGTATCTAGTATATTCAAAGAATTGTGCCAACCATTGCCATAATCTAATTCGTAAACATTTTCAACATTGTCAAAAGAAATGCTGAACATTATCTGTCAATTTCCATTTCCACTTCCCCTGTCCTCTGTCCCACCTTGGCAACCAGGAATCTATTTTCAGTATCTATGGTTTTGCCTATTCTGGATTTTCAATATAAATCAAATCATACAATACATGTATTTGTATGGTTTTGCTTACTTGGTGCAATGTTTTCAAAGTTCATCCATGTTGTAGACTGTACCAGTGCTTTATTCCTTTTTTATGACTAAAAGAATATTCCACTGTATGAGTATAGCATATTTTTTTCTATTTATCGGTACATAGACATGTTTTGATGATTTGATTATTATAAATAATGATGGCATAAATATTCATGTCCAAATTTTAGTGTGGACATAGGTTTTATTTCTCTTTAGTATATGCCTAGAAGTGGAATTGCTAGGTTATATGGCAATGCTATGTTTCATCTTTTGAGCTAGAGTGTTTTCTAAAGCAGCTGCACCATTTTATATTCCCACCAGCACATGAAACTTCTAATTATTCCACATCATTTCTAAAACTTGTTATTGTCTATTGTGAAATAGTATCTCATTGTGGTTTTGATTTGCATTCCTCTAATGACTAATGCTGTTGAGCATCTTTTCATGTGTTTGTTGGCTATTTGTATACATTCTTTGGCAAAATGTCTATTTAAATCTTCTGCCCACTTTTAAATTGAGTTCTTTGTCTGTTGTTGAGTTGTAAGAGCTCATTATATATTCTGGATGCTAGAACCTTATCTAATGTGTAATTTGCAAATATTTTCTCCCATTTCATGGTTTTCTTTTCACTTGATGCACAAGTTTTTAATTTTGCTGAAGTCCAATTTATCTATTTTGTTGTTACTCATGCTCTTGTTGTCATATCTAAAAATTCATTGCTAAATCCAAAGTCATGAAGATATACTTCTATGTTTTCTTCTAACGATCTTAGAATTTAACCTCTTATATTGGGGCCTTTGCTTCATTTTGTTCATTTTTATATGGTGTGAAGTGTCTAATTTTATTTTTTTACATTTGTATATACAGTTATCCCAGCACCATTTGCTAGGATTATAATTTCCTCTTTGACAAATATTAAATAACCATAGGTCTGTGGATTTCTTTTTGAATTTTAAACTCTATACTATTGATTTATATGCCTATACTCATGACAGTACCATATGGTTTTGATTAATGTAGTAATATATTCAGTTTTGAAATAAAAAATTGTTTGTCCTACACCATTGTTCTTCTTTCTCAAGATTATTTTGACTACTTGAGATTCCTTGTAATTCCACATGAATTTTTCTATTTCTGCAAATTTCAGCAGTTGCAATTTGATAGGGATTGCAAGGATTCTGTAGATTACTTTGGGGGTTATCTCCATATTAACAACAATAAGTATTTTAATCCATGAATGTGGGTGCCTTTCCATTTATATATGTCTTCTTTAATTTCTTTAAACATTGTTAATAGTTTTCAGTATATAAGTCTTTATCTCCTTGGTTAAATTTATTCCCAAATATTTTATTCTTTTTGATGCATTTGTAAATAAAATTATTTTTTAAAATTTTTGGGGGGATTGTTCATTATTACTGTGTAAATAGACAACTGATTTATGTGTTCACCTTCTTTTAAATTCATTGAATTTGTTTATTAGCCATAATTTCGGGGGGATGTTTAAGAATTTTTTTTATATGTAAGAAAATGCTATCTGTGAATAGACACACTTTTACTTATTTTCCAATTTGGATATGTAAATTTTGATGCTCTTTTTAAATAACCAATTTTGGTTACAATGATTCTCTTTGTTTTTCCATTCTCTATTTCATTTATCTTCACTCTAACCTGTATTATTTCCTCCTTTTACTAGCTTTGTGATTAGCTTGCTCTTCTTTTCATAGTTCCTTAAGATGTAGTTTGGTTATTGTTTGAGGTCTTCTTTTTTAATGGAGGTTTTTAGAGCCATAAATTTCTCATTGAGCATGGTTTTTGCTGTATCCTATAAGTTTTGCTATGTTGTGTTTTATTTTCTATCATCTCAAATTATTTTATAACTACTCTCATGATTTCTCATTTGACCCATTGATTAGTGAATAAAAATGAAAGTAGACATACTTTCCTTGTTTCTAAACTTAGGGGCTAACTTAACATAGTTGACTCTGTGAGATGAAGGTTATTAAACAGATGCCTATTTTTCAAACTGAGAAAACATCCCTTTACTCCTAGTTAGAGTACTTTTTAAACATGATTGTATAATTATGTGTCAAATATTTTAATGCATTTGAGATAATTTTATCCATTTTTCAATTAATATGGTTAATTACATTGAAATATTATTGGATTTAAACTAACCTTACATTTTTGCATTCCCACTTGATTATAATGTTTATCCCTTTTTACACATTGCCAGCTTTGATTTGCTAATATTTTATTAAGGTTTTATCTCTTAACACTTACCAGGAATATTGGTCAATAGTTTTTTCTTGTAAAATAGTTGTCAATTTGTGATATAAGTTTATAAAATTAGTTAGAAACTGCTCCCTCTTCAAGTTTCTGAAAGATTGTGTGATATATCATTATCCATTCTTCATTAAATATTTGATAAAAATCAACCGTTAAATTATCTGGACCTGGAGCAAAGGATTTTTTATAATAAACTTAATTTCCTTAATAGATACAGGGTATTTAGGGTATTTTTTATTTTATCTAAGGTGTCAAATTTATTGACATATTTATGGTGATGTTTCCTTACTATGATTTTAACATCTGTAGGATCTGTTCTGATATTTGTTTGTTAAGTTTCTCTTTCTCTTTCTCTCTCTCTCTCTCTCTCTCTCTCTCTCTCTCTCTCTCTCTCTCTCTCTCTCATTACCTTCAGAGTTAAATGAAGTATGTTACTATTTTCAAAAAAACAAGTTTTTAGTTTTATTTTCCCCATTGTTTGTGGTTCTATTTAATTGATTCTGCTCTTTATTATTTCTTTTCTTCTACTTAATTTGGTTTTATTTTATTTTTCTTCTAGTAAAAATGTAGATTATTGATTTGAGAATTTTCTTCTTTTCTAATATAAGAATTTAAAGGAAGAATTTCTCTCTACAATATACTTTTACATGCAGGCCTCCATTTGGCATGATATATTTTTATTTTCATTCAGTTCAAATCTTTTCTCTAATTTCCTTCATGGTTTATTTTTATTGTTGTTTTCTCATATAATTATATTTTGGTTAGGGGGCATACTCTATTGGAGTTCCACCTGTTGGCATATTTAACACTTATATAGTCTTTTATAGTCTGTGTAACTATTTTATCTACACCTGAAAACAATGTGTCCACTAATTCCAAAATCTACAGCATCACCATGGGTCACATATTCCTGCTTTTCTGTAGGCTTACCAATTGTTATTTGTATACTAGGTATGTGATTTACACAATGTAGACACCCTAAATTCTGTTGTCCTCTTTTGAAAATTGTTAATTTTTGTTCTTTCAGGCAGTTAAATTACTGACTGATCACTTTCACCTTGCAAAAGCTACATTTTACACTTTCTTAGGGCTGGTCTATGAAAATCCAAGTGTTTTACCAAGGTGTTCTAATTTTTTTTGGACTTGAACTCCAAACTCTGTCACCACTGCAGTAAGCAACACTGAAATCTCTGCTTGTGTTTTTCAGCCTTCCAACTGCAGTTTTCCATTGGGTGTTTTTGGATGTTTCTCTATGCAAACACGGTTCATGGTTCAACCAAGCATTTGAAGGAAATTCATATGCATATTTTGGGGCAACACTTACTTTGGTTTCTTTCTTTCTGGGATAGCCCTCTTCAATTTCTATTAACTCTGGCAATAACATGCTCCCTTTTCTGACACTTTAAGCCAATAAGACAGGGATTTTCTGTTTAAGCACTTGAAGCTTCTATGAAGAATGAGGAGTGCCATAGGGAAAAGGGCCTATAATCATTAATCTCACCCAGTGCACTCTCTTTCTTTCAAAGGTTGAATCCCTACCAGTTTCTGTCTGCTTTTCAGTTTTACTATAATGTCTTCAAATAGTTATATATTTTTAAATGACCTCAGTTTATAAGTATTAGCTGTAGGAGGATTCAAACTACTCTGCCATTACCAGAACCAAAAGTAAAGATATATATTTTTAAATGAAAATACTAGAAGACTCAACTCTTGTAAAACTTCTGTGTAAAAAGCCTAACTGTCATTTGGTTATCACTATGTACAGTACACTATTAGCAACATGAACAATCTTTCAAAAATGTATAGGTTTATTTTGGAATGATGGTTTCAGTTAATTATACAATATACATCAGACAGAATTCTTGTGAAAAATCCAATAAGAAGTTCAATTAAACATCTAGATGACACATTTCATTGTAGTTTTAAACTGCACAAAAATATTTACATATATTTTCATTAAAAAAAATGTTTGAGATGAACATTGCACTTCTGTGCAGTCTCAACTCTATTAGTTATTTCTGCTGCAGAAATGGCAATGGATCATTTTATCACGTTTATTTTTGCTTAACCTGCAGTTTATTGAAAATCTGTTCTTTCCTTTCTTGAATCCTCAGTGCTGAAATTCAGGAAGTTCTTTACTGTTTTTGAACGTTGTATTCACCCAAAAGGCACCTGTAGGCCTAGTGTGAATTACATTTTGTTTATTCAGGGAGGTGTTGCTCATAAGAATGACTGCCAGGGGCTTTGAGGTTCTTGTTATAGCTTTATTGGTTTGGAAAAACCCATGTAAATCACCAGCTCTGTTTTTCCTCTATCATATGAAAGTCAGATAAACAACAACATTATTAATATTCTGAGGAGTGACTTGGGGACCATAAAACTTAAGTGAAATCTTACTTTCACACAATTTTAAAATAAGCCTTAAACTCATTTATGCCCCCAAATTAAAATACAATGCACAGAAAATGGACATTTATGTATTCAGGCTATTGTTTAGATTAAAGGTTCTCAATTCAGCAGTAATGTTATCTTTATTCTAATTTTCATAAATATTAGTAACATCACAAACCAATTTTGATTTGCTTAATTTTGTAAAAAACTGCTGAATTGTCTTCCAAAATAACTGTACTAATTTTCCTTCTCACCAGCAATTACTGAGAGTTTCTTTTGCTCTACATCCTGTCAGCGTTTGTTGTTTTCAGTGTTTTGAATTTTCACAATTTGAGTACATGTGTAGTGGTACCTCAGTGCTATTTAAACCTGTAATTCTCTAATGACATATGATGTTACACATCTTCACAAATGTGTCCTGAAGCTACAGAATGTAAGAAAATATTTGCAAATCAAATATGCAACAAATAATCTGTATCCAGAATACAAAAAGAGTCTTCAAAACAGAAAAATTAAAAAACAACCTAATTTTTTAAATGGGCAAAACATATCAAGACGTGTTTCAGTAAAGTTGACATACAGATGTTAAATAAGCACATGAAAAATTCCTCTACATGTTTAGCCATTAGAGAAATGCAAATTAAATTCATGATTAAAACATAAAAAAATGATGTATTGGACTTCTTCATTATTGAAAAATACTTACTTCCCAAGGCTGACGGCAGAGAAAGTCCTAATTCTGTGAGATCCTGTGTAAAACGCCAAGCTCCTCAAGACCATCATGTTTTCTCCCGATGGGACTATATCTCCTCCCATATGCTAAACTGAGGATGGTCCCCCAGGTCAAGGTCATCAACTCCATGAGACACCAGAAAAAGAAGTCAAGGAGGTGCAGAGGATTGTCTTTACCTGATGTCCATGCATGGGGCCTCTCAAGTCTGACACTAGACATGTGTTTTTGTGAGATTTGGTCTGTCTGTGGTGATAGGTGCTCTCTGTTTTCCCTTTGAGTTCTCATCTTGGTGTATAGCAAGGCCTGGGACTCCTCTCTCTGCTGAACTGAGGCCATATCCCTCAGAGAAAGCCTCATCTCCCTCAGGCTCCCAAGATGGAAGTCCAGATACACCACAAGTGGGAAAGTGCTTGGGACTTCCCAGAGCAGACAGCAGGGTCAGGGTCAGAGAGGTCCCCTCAGTGCTTGCTCAGAGTCTTCAACTTGAAGCCTAGCTAGGTTAGATATCTCATCTGCTGATCTGAAGACTCACTCCACAGAGGAAGCTTCACATCAGGCTCCTCAAGCTCTCAACATGGAAGTGGAAACAACACATTCAGGGACATTGCCTGTGGCTTTTCAAGGCTGGCATCAGAGGTGAGGTAGGACTAAGGTTTCCTATATCTGTACCAGAAGATTCCTTCTGTTTTTCCTCCGAGACCTCTTCTTGAAACCTAGGAGGACCTGGGATTCTCCTGACCTGATTCAGGCCCCTTCAAATGATCCTGAACTTCCCTCAGACTCTTTTGATGGGGTCAGGAAACATCACACTGGGGACCCTGTCCAGAGCCTCTCTAGACTAACAGCAGGATCAGGAGGGGCTAGGGCTTCTTCACCTAAGTTTGGAGTTCTCCTTGGTTTTTCCTCAATGTCCCCTGCTTCATGACTTGCCAGAATTAGAATAAACCTTGAATATAAAAACATAGGACAAAATCTAATGACCTGGCATTAATTAGGCAAGGAGGTCTAAGAAATGATTCAAAAAGAAAAAAAATAATAAATCCAACATGCCCAATATTTAAATATATATATTTTCTTCTGAAATAAAAACATTTAAGAGCAGACAAGTTCAAGCTACAGACTGGAAAATAAATCTTCACAAATCAGATAAGAATCTCTATTTAAAATACATAGAGAGCTCTCAAATTTAAAAATAAATTAGGAGAAAATGACAATTTTAAAAACGAGCAGAATATACTTCAGTAAAATTAACATATACATATTAAATAAGTCCATAAAATTTTCTTCATCACTAATCATTAGAGAAAAGCAAATTAAAAGCATAGTAAGATGCAATTTACTTTTGAGACCAGATTTAAAAAATAATACTGAGAAGAGGAAGATGGCGGACTAGGTGAAAGCAAGGTCCGTCTCCTCCCAGGTCCACATTGAAATTACAAACAAATTATAAAATAATCAACTTGGAGAATCACCTGAAATCCAACTGATCATAACACCTACATCTGATAATATAAAGGAGCCACATCGAAGGTGGTATCAGGTGGGACCCACATTTATGGGAGGTAAAGGATCACAGGGAGGAAGAGTGAGGGTGCAGAGGCTCCCCTGAAGGAGTGGGGGATCCTGGCCTCATTCCGAGACTCCCTAGCCCAGGGCCTCAGCCCAGGGGAGAGGAGATTCCAATAACTCTGCCTGTAGAAACCAGAGGGGATTCCGGCCACCTGGGTGAGACGGAAAGAGACTGAAACCCTAGACGCCCCTTTGAAGGCCACGCACACAGACTTTCTGACCTGCGGACACTCACCTGGGACACCAGCAGTGGATCAGAGGCTCGTTTGGGATCCATATAGAGAAAGTCTGCATTACCTGGCACCAGAACCAAGGCTGAATGGGCAGTCACCATTGTGCCTTAGTCTGGACCCCCTACCAGGCAAAGTACAGACCACACCAGCTTGGCCAGGCAGACCCCTCCCACAGGGCCATTAGGAAGTGCTGGCCTGAGGGGACTGGCCTGCCCCATCCAACCTGCAGATTGCCTGGGGCTTTTTGTTCCTGGGTGTCTGCCCCACCATGTTCCATTCACGGCCAAACATTCCCAGCTGGTAGCCAGCGCTGGGAGCTGAATTTCCAAGATAGGATCAGGCAGTTCACTGCTGCCAATATGAACTTGGGCAGATCTCAGGGACCTGTGGCCCAGTCCCAGACAGAAGTTGCTGTGATCTGGGATTTTTTTTTTTAAGAATGCACGAATGGTTACCGAATTTGCAGGGAGAACAAGGCTGTACTGATCTGATGGCCAGTGTCTCTCAGAGACCCTGCCCCACTCAAACCACAGATTGCCCCAGGAGGCCCATTGACAGTCAACTGCCACAGTCCTGCCCCTCCCCAGCATCTTGCAATCCACCCAAACAACAAACTCACACAAAGATCAAATCCAGAGCCCCTGGCATAGGGGATCAGGGAGAGTGCACCACTGGGCCACACAGGACTCCTTCCACATTAGGTCATCTGGCCAAGGCTGAGAGATGAAACAAATATTCCTAGCACAAGGAAACAAACACAGAGAGGCTAATAAAATGAGAAAACAAAGAAACATGACACAAATAAAACAACAGGAGAAAACTCCAGAAAATAAGCTAAATGAAATGGAGATAAGCAACTGACCAGAGACAGTTCAAAAATGGTTATATGGATGCTCAGTGAACTTATGGGGAGAATGGATGAGCACAAAGAGAACATCAACAGAGAGAGAGTAAGCATAAAAAAGGACACAGAAACAATAAGAAAGAACAGACAGAGATGAAGAATACAATATCTGAAATGAAGAATACACTTCAGAAGGACTCAACAGTAAATCTGGTGAAATAAAAGATTCAATCAGCAAACTGAAAGACAAGATAGCAGAAAAAAAACAATCAGAAAAATAAGAAAAAAAATGAAAAATGAAGATAATTTAAGAGACTTCAGAGACGACATGAAGGATAACAATATGTGCATCATAAGAGTACCTTATAGAGAAGAGAGAGAACAAGGGCTTGAGAACCTATTTAAAGAAATGACAGAAAACTTCCCTAACCCAGCAAAGGAGGTGGATATACAAGTCCAGGAAGCACAAAGAGTCCCAAACAAGAGGAATTCAAATAGACTCACAGCAAGACACATCATAATTAAAATGACAAAGGTCAAAGACAAACAGAAATCTTAAAAGCAGCAAGAGAAAGGCAGCTAGTTACATACCCCCATAAGAATGGCTGCTGATTTGTCAACAGAGACATTGCAGGCCAGGAGAGACTGGCAAGAAAAATTCAAGGTTATGAAAAACAAGAATCTACAATCATGAATACTTGATTAAAATGGAAGATGAGATAAAGAGCTTCCCAGACAGGAAAAAGCTTAAGGAATGCATAACAACAAGCCAGTATTACAAGACATGTTAAAGGGACTTCTATAAAAAGAGGTGTTAAAAAAAAAAGAAAAAAATACAAATAATAAAACAGCAGTTTTTATCAATAATCACTTTAAATGTACATGAATCAAATGCTCCAAGCAAAAGACAGAGGGAAGCCAAACAGATAATAATATAAGATGTATACATATCCTGTCTACAAAAGACCCACTTCAGATCAAATGACACTCACAGACTGAAAGTAAAGGATGGAAAGGAATATTTCACACAAATGTAAATGGAAAAAAGCCAGGGTACCAATATTTATAGCAGACAAAACAGACTTTAAAACAAGGGCTATAATAAGAGACAAGATGAGTATTACATAATGATAGAGATTGATAAATCAAGAGAACATATATGCACGCAACATAGGAGCACCTACATACATAAAGCAATTATATACTTTCATAAAAGAAGAGATCGACAGTAATATACTCATAGTAGGGGAATTAAACACCCCATCGATGACAATAGACAGATCTTCCAGACAAACAAAAAAAAACAACATGGAAAAAAGTGGGTCTTAAAGACACAGTAGACCAGATAGATTTAATAGATATTTTCAGAGCATTTTATCCCAAAGCAGCAAATATATTATCTTCTCAAGTGCACATGGAACATTTTCCAGGAGAGAACACATATTAGGACACAAAACAAGTCTCAATAAATTTAAGAATACTGAAATCACGTCAACTGTCTTCTCTGATCACAATGGTATGAAAC
This sequence comes from Macroglossus sobrinus, assembly GCA_004027375.1. Taxonomy (NCBI): domain Eukaryota; kingdom Metazoa; phylum Chordata; class Mammalia; order Chiroptera; family Pteropodidae; genus Macroglossus; species Macroglossus sobrinus. Next base: position 129,659 of record PVKZ01002829.1, on the reverse strand, counting down.
TAGAAATAAACTACAAGAAAAAAACTGGAAAATACACAAACAGATGGAGTCTACATAACATGCTATTGATCAATGAATGGGTTATTAATGAAAATGAAAACACAATGACTCAAAATCTATGGGACACAGCAAAAGCAGTTCTAAGAGGGAAATTCATATCAATATAAGCCTATCTCAAGAAATAAGAAAAAAACTCAAATAAGCAATCTAACCTTACACTTAAAAAAATTAGTACAAGAACAGCAAGCAAAGCCCAAAGTGAGTAGAAGGAAGAAGATAATAAAGATCAGACTGGAAATAAACAAAATAGAGTCTAGAATACAATACAAAAGTTTAATGAAAGCAAGAGCTGGTTCTTTGAATGGATAAAAAAAAAAGACAGACTCTTACCCAGACTCATCAAGGAAAAAAGAGAGAGGAGTCTAATAAATAAAGTCAGAAATGAAAGAGGAAAAATAACTCTGGACTCCACAGAAATACAAAGAATGATAAGAATACTATGAACAATTATATGCCAACAAATTGGACAATCTGGAAGAAATGGATACATTCCAGAAACATACAATGTCCCAAGGCTCAGTCAAGAAGAAACAGAAAATCTGAATGGACCAATTGCCACCAATGAAATAGAATCAGTAATCAAAAACCCATGAGAAACAAAAGTCCTGGACCAGAATACTTCATAGTCAAATTTTACCAAACATTCAAATAATTAACACCTATTCTTCCCAAACTACTCCAAATACTTCAAGAAGAGTGAAGGCTCCCTAACTCCTTTCATGAGGCCACCATTGCCTTGATTCCAAAACCAGACAAAGACATTACAAAAAAAAAAACAAAACTGCAGGCCGGTATCGCTTACAAACATTGATGCAAAAATCCTCAAGAAAATATCAGCAAACTGAATTCAGTACTACATTGAAAATATCATAAACCATGATCAAGTTGAATTTATTACTAGGAGGCAAGGTTGGTACAATATCCGCAAGTCAATTAATGTAATATACCACATAGACAAATCGAAAGATAAAAATCATATGATCACATCAATTGATGCAGAACAAGTTTCAACAAAATCCAGCATCTATTTATGATCAAAATTCTCAGCAAGGTGGGAATAGAGAGAACATATCTCAACATAATAAAGACCATATATGATAAACCTACAGTGAACATCATATTCAATGGGGAAAGGCTAAAAGCCTTTTCCTTAAGATCAGGAAGAAGACAAGGATTCCCACTTTCACCACTCCTCTTTAACAGTGTATTGGGACTCTTAGCCACAGCAATAAGACAAGAAAGAGAAATACAAGGTATCCAAATTGGAAAGGAAGTAGAGCTCTCATTATTTGTCAATAACATAATACTTTACATAGAGAACCCTAAAGATTCCACCAAAAAAAAAACTGTTAGATCAATAAATTCAGTAAAGTAGTAGGATATAAAATAAATATTCAGAAGTCAGTGGAATTTTTATACATCAATGATGAACTTTCAGAAAAGGGAATTAAGAAAACAATCCCATTTGCAATTGCATCAAAAACAATAAAATACCTGGCAATCAAAGTAATCAAGGAAATAAAAGACCTGTTCTCAGAAAATATTAAGTCATTGAAAAAAGAAATCAAAGAAGATACAAATAAATGGAAGTATATACTGTGCTCATGGGCAAGATAATCAACATTATTAAAATGGCCATATACCCAAAGCAATACCAATGGCATTTTTCAGAGAGTTAGAACAAATAATCCTAAAATTTATATGGAATCATAAAAGACTGCAAATAGACACAATAATTTTGAAAAAGAACAAAGTTGGAGGTATCACATTACCTGATATCAAACTATACTAGAAGGCTACAGTAATCAAAACAATATGGTACTGGCATAAAGACAGATACATTGATCAATGGAACACAATAGAGAGCCTAGAAATAAAACCATACCTATATGCTCACTTAACATATGAGAAAGACACTCTTAAGAGCAGACAAAGACAAACTACAGACTGAAAGTATTTGCCAATCACATATCCGACAAAGAACCTGTATCCAGAAGACATAAAGTACTCTCAAAATCAAAAATTAGAAAACAATCCAATATTACAAGGGGCAAAGTACATTAAAGGACACTTCACTAAAATTTACATACAGATGTTAAATAAGCACGTGAAAAATTCTCCTACATCATTACTATTAGAGAAAAAAAGTAAATTAGAAGAACAGGAAGATGCAACATACTTTTGGGAAATGCTGAAAAATGTACTGATGCTACTAAGTTCTAGGAAGGCAAAGAACAACTTGAACACTCATGCATCACCCTTGTGAATTTCAAATTGTGTAGTTACAATGGGAAAGGATGTGGTAATTTCTTATAAATGTACACTTACAATTTGATTCAGAAATTCTATTCCTGAGAGAAATAATATATGTTCACAGAAATGTATATATGAATATTAACAGTAGCTCTATTCATATTTGCCAAAAGCTGAAAACTCAAATGTCTCCTCATGGATGTGTAGATAAACAAATTGAGGTACATCCATGTGATGGAATACTACAGATGAACTAAAAAGAATAAACTATTGAAACACATGGCAGTTTGGTGAATTCTCTGTGTATCACCTTTGTAGTCAACCACCCACAACCACCACAGTCCCTAGCAACTATAATTTGTTTTCTGTGTCTATCTTCTTATCTCTTCTAGAATGACATTTGAATACTGTCTTTTAAACTTCAGACAGAACATATTTTAAGAAATTTCTCTTATAGCTTGTTAAAATATGATCTAAACAGTAGACAATTTCTTCTCTTGTATTTGTGTCACTTCTTTCCTTTTTTCTTTTTTTAAATTTTATTAAATGTATTAGAGTGACATTAGTTAATAAGGTTATATAAGTTTCAAGTGTACAATTCAATAATACATTACCTGTATATTGTATGTGCATTCACCACTCAAAGTCAAATCTTCCATCACCATATATTTGACTCCCTTAACCTTTATCTACCTGCCTCACCCTTCTTCCCCTCTGGTAACCACCAAACTGTTGTCTGTGTCTGAGTTCTTTGTTTGTTTGTTTTGTTTGTTCATTTGTTGCTTTCTGTTTTCTACACCATATGTAAGTAAAATAATATGGTTCTTGACTTTCTGTCTGACTTATTTCACTTAGCATGATATTCTCAAGACCCATCCATGTTGTCACAAATGGCAATATTTCACCTTTTCTTATATCTGAGTAATATTCCATGTATACATGTACCACATCTTCTTTATCCAATCATCCATCGAAGAACACTTAGCTTTTTTCTATGTCTCAGGCACTGTGAGATATATGTACCTCTATGTTCACTGCACCATTATGTTAATTTTTTAACAAGGGCTTCCATGGTGCATAATAAATACATACACACATACATTTGCTAACATAGATTACCAGGCAGGTGATAACCGAACTGGCAAAATGAGACCAAACAATATAAAGAAGAATGAAAAAGATTGCACATAGCACATGTGAGTCTAACCATTTATGAAAAATTATTTATGTAAATAAAATTAATTTATTAAAAATAATAAAAAATGATATAAAAATAATATAATTAAAGAAATGAGGTTTCAAGATTGTTGATTATATAGAAGGCCATGTCAGAAGAAATTTCCCTCCTTTCAATCAGAAGTGAAACAAAATAAGCTTTCTTTTGACCTTTAGTCACAAAAAATCTGCTGTGTGGATGTGAGAAAACGATCGATTGCTAGAATTACATAAACAAATGTTTTTCAGCCTAAGACAAGCCTGAGCATTCCTTTGAAGAAAAAGCATCAGATAATCCTCCTTGGTTATGAATATAGATTTTTAAATATTACAGGAAAAAACCAGCACACATTTTAACATTTTCTGTTGACAAATGACTTTAATACTACCTTTCCCTTTTCCCTATTAATATTACCAAGAAATTTCCAGACTAGCAGATATGATTCTCTGAAAAAGCTTAAGTACTTCAGTGAAATATAACCATCACTCAAAATGGATAATTAATACTCTCACTAGAATTAATTCTTTTAAATTACTACTGCTTCTCTTACAGTAGTCACTAAATATATATTCATTCATTAACCATTCCATTCATGTATTTTTTTCACAATATATATGCTAAAAATCTACTACGTGCCAGATTCTGTTTTTGGTGTTCAGGACACCGCAAAAGTGAAAATCCCCCTACCTTTTGCACTATATGTTGTAATGGAGAGTGGTATAATTAACACATAAGCCAGATAACTTCAGAGAATTTTAAGTATTATGAAAAAAAACAAGGTCAGTAAACAGAGGGTGATGGCCTGAGAGTGGGGTCAGTTTCAGGTAGGGTGACACTGAGTAGAGACTTGAAATGAAGGAGGAAAGAGCTACCTGAAGTGTGGGGGAAGAACATTTCAGGCAGAAAGAACAGCAAGAATAAAAGTCTTGACAAGTTTAAGGAGCTGCAAAAAGTTTTGTGTGCATTGAACAATAGGGAAGGAGTGGGAGGGGAGGATTCAGGGGGTAAGTAAGAACCAGAACAAGCAGGGATTTGTAAGACAGGAAAGGAGTGTGCCTTGTATTCTAACTGTGATAGGAAGCTTTATTTGGGATTCCCTTCAGGTATCACATCAGATCCACAACAGTATTTCCAATAGTTAAAAATATATATACATATAATACATTATATATCATATAGTATATATATATATAATATATATATATATATATACACTATATATATATACATATATATATGTATATATATACACAATATATATATTTTAAGGCTTATATGTATACATTTAATCCACAAAACAACCATAGAGTTACATATAATTATTTTCTCAATTTTACAGATACAGAAACTGAGGTACAGAGAGGCTGGTTCACTTTCCTAAGATCACAGAGCTGGTTAATACCTGAGCTGGGATTCAAACTGATGTATTCTGGGTAAAGGGCTCTTGTACGTGTGTAGCGTGTGTGCGTGTATGTATGTGTGTGTGTGTATATCCAATCATCTCTCATATATATCAATCATATGTATATATATATGTATATACACACATATGCATATATATGTATGTACATACACATACACACACACACACACACACACTTGTACTTTGAGGATGAATTCCATTTTTAAAATCTATTCAATGGTTAAGGCTAATGAATAAAGCTGGCTAGTCCCCAGACACTACATATGGTAGATAAATGTGTTTTTGATTTAAAATGAGAAGTTTTTTAGTGTGACTATTTTAGCCAATTATAACAGAAATATCCAATTAAAGTCAATTTGACAGATACTTACCAAATGTTTTCTAAGTGACAGACAGCATGCTATTATACATTACAAGAAAAAATATACATGAGACACAAAAGTACACAAATACATAAAACATGGGTCAGAACCCAAGTGCTATGGGAGAAGTACCAGTATTTAGAAAGAAATTAGAGCTTCTGGGGAGCAAGAGTGATCAGGAGAGGTTCTATGATAAGATAGGCACTTGGCCTAAATCTTTTAAGGTAGGCCGGACCCTGAGAGGAGAAAATGGGAATTGCATGAAGATAGGTATAAAGGACAACAAATAGACCCAGTGGTCAGATTATAATATTAGAGAAAAGAAGGGAACCACAGTTGGTAAAGTAGTTGTGAAACTATGAAAAAACTTTAATATCATGTTAAATGATCTGTTTTTAGTTTCTTAGTCAATAATAAATCATTGAATGCTTTTGAGGAAGGGAATGACATAATTGGAATGCTGCTTGGAAAGATAAACATGGCAGCTGTGTAAAATGAATTAAAGCAAGTAGAGCCCAGGTAGGAGGTTGATGTCATAGATAAGGGAAGAAGAATCCTGGACCTGAGCTAGTGTGGTGTTGGCAAGAAAGGGAAGGAGACAGAAGTGGCACAAGATACCATAGTTGCTGATAATCATATCTAAGGAAGAAAAAGAAGCTCTGAAATAACTTGAAAATTTGGACTTGAATGAGATTTCGACCTGAGCATCTTGAGCATCTCAGCATAAATAGTGCTAATGAAAGTTTGTGCTATTCTGAGAGAAGCTGGCTTCAGTTTGGAACTCAATGTCTCTAATGAAATAGCAGAACATCCAACATTCTTTGCTATGTTCTGTCTCTGGAAACTGAACATTAGTATATAATAAAATAGTTAAAAGCAAGAATTCTTTACCTAGAACACATCAGCTTGAATCCTAGCTCAGGCACTCAACCAGCTCTATGATCTTAGGCAAGTGAACCAGCTTTCTCTGTGCTTCAGCTTCTTTATCTGTAAAATAGAGAAAATAATTGTATATAACCCTATGGTTGTTGTATGGATTAAATGTGTATACATAAGCCTTTAAAAAAAAGATAATAGCCTTAAAAATGTGTACACACTCATACATACACATATGCATGCATATGTGCAAATCATATATCATATAGGATGTATGGTTTATATATAATATATCATATATTAACTTTATATATATATCACATGTTAATTATATATACATTGCATCCTCACATGAAACCTATGAGTTATACATTTTTTAAGATATGAATAGTGTTGATAGACTATATACATGTATATATACATATATATGAGACATGTTATATATGTTTGTGTGTGTGTGTGTAGGTTTGTATTGTAAGACTCGTAAATGAGAAAGGGAGAAAGAAAAGGTATCAATAAAGGGTAAGAACAGTGAGAGAGAAATAGAAACATCTGAGGAGAGCAATACAAAATATCCCAGACAATTCCAGGGAAGTGAGGAGAGAGTAAAAGATGCTAGATTTGGAAATTAGAACTCCCTGGTGACTTCCATAGAGCACTTTCAGTAAAGTGGTATGGACAGGAGTCAGATTTCCAAAGGATAGTGGAGGTCTGCACTGAGAAAGTAAAGAATGCAGTTTACCTTTTCATGAGTTTGACCCTGGGAGTGTGGATAAATAAGAAGATATTTTACGGTATTTTAAAAAAGAGATAGTTGAGCATAAGTTTTTGAAGAGAAGGACCTAGTGACATAAGAAAAACTATAAGGGAATGGGAATGGAGGGAGAGAGAACAAAGAGAAGAATAGGACAAAATCAGATACAGGACTTAAACTGGGAAAGTGAGATGAGAGGAAATTCCTCAAAGGTAGAGGTGAAGAAAGAGAAGAAAGAAGCCTGATTAACTAGAATCTGAGAGTGAAATGGTCTGGGGGCTTTAGAAAAATGATGGAGGTTTGGCAGCCAAAGCTGAGGGCAGAGGAGAAAAACTCAAAGAAATAAAACTAAAGACTACCCAAAGCAACAGCGTAGTCAACTCATAGTTAATACTAAGAACTCTAAAAAATTTTCAGCACAAAACCAAAAAAAGAAAAAAAAAAAGAAAGGCATCACTGAAATGAGTGTACATTTTTCTAAGAACACTGCTTTGGAAAAGTATCAATTTAATGTCCAGTTTCTTGAAATATGTTTTGACAATGTCATGTTGCTTTTTATTTGCACCATATAGTAGAGAAAGTCATAGAAATATCAGAGCTATAAAAAAAATAGACACTTCTCTATAATCAGTCTAGTGAAAGTCTGTACATTATGCTAATGAAGAGGGCAAGTTACAGAAGGAGATCTTATCCTGGGGTCTGCGAATAGAATTCAAAGTGTCCTTGATCTTGGATGAGGAAAAAAAAATAGAATCATCTTTATTTTCACTAACCTTTATATGAAATTCAGCATTCCCTTCCATAATGAATGTAGAAAACAAAGCACAGTCATATTAGCCGTGTAGAAATCACAGGTATTTTCATATCACTTTAAGATTATTATAGTTACCTCAAAACATTGTTTACTATCATCATTACTTTGAAACTGTGGTAGTTATTTGACTTGCCCCTAGATCTTGTTACTTAAAGCACTACAAAAGCACATGTTACTATATCTTATATTCATTTTAATAGGTTTATAACTGAACTTCAGTATATTCAGTTTCCTTTGGAAATCAAAGGTCATTTTAAGTACTTGAAATTGTTCTGAGAAGTGGTCTATACCTTCACCAGATCACCACAGGTATTTATTTCTATGTCGCATTGCATAAAAAAAGGTAAGAAGCCTCAAACTCACTATTAGGGCAGATGAGGCTGGCAGTCCTGGCTCTTCCTCTTCCTGTGTGAAGCTGGGCAAGTTCTTTTTACTTATTTTAACATGTTTTTTTACCTCATACTCCTCAGATGTTCTACAGATGACCTTGTCACTAAGATACCTACCTTTTATATTTTTTCAGTGGCTTACATGGGAGTCTATATATTAAGTGCCTGACACATCATAAATGCTCAAGGGTTGTTGTTATTAATTTTTACTGTTACTTATGTTAGAGCAGTGGTCCTTAAATGTCGCTCCTCAGATCAGTGGATGGCTTAAGACAAGTAGAATATGCATTTAATATACATTTTCCTCTTCTCTAGCCTTGAATTCCTGAATCAGAATATGGTTTTAATGTAATTACTTACCTATACTTAAGGCCATAAGGGTGAGTAGACTTCTCTTTTTTGAGGTAGAATGGGGAACATTGCCCAATTACCATGGTCACTGGGATAGAGGCCCAGTTTTCACATCCAAAGAGGTACTCTTAGGTATGTGAACCCTACTTTTCTAGAATTACAAGTGTTTAGTGAGCTCCCAATATAGGCAAGGGAGGGAGAAGAGTAGAGAGTCATGGGAGGTTGAGGTGGATATGTTGAAGATGGACAAAAATGTGGAAAGCTGGAGTGGCCCAATTTTTCTGGAACCTGGAAAAATAACTGTAAAGATAAACATCAATAAAAAGAACCTTTGTTCAGCTCATAAATTCTCACCTGTAGGCAAACACCCTGTGGTCTCATGTCATTGGCTATGGATAAGGAGATAGAGATTCTGCTGGTGGATTCTAGTTCTAGAGCCTAGCTTCCTCATCAATGCCAAAATCTCCTAGCCTGACTTTTTTCAGAACTACATTCTAATGTTTTTATTACTTAGCCAAAGAGTTCTTAATTGGGAGATCTTAAGTTAATTTAAGCACATATCAAGGTTCTGTGATTTCCTAAAATTGCATGAAAAATTCAGCGCATGAACTAGTGGTTGCCTGGATGGCTTTCATGAGATTCTCCAAGGGACTCCTGTCCCAAAATGCTCAGGACTGCTGGACAGATCCACTGAAGTTCTATTAAGGCTAGAGTTTTTACATTAGAACTCATTTGTCTTCTTTCATCCTGGCATAGATGTAATAGTAATGAGAATCAAATTCTAGTATAATGTTCATTCAGTCATTCCTTCATTCGTCCATTTTTATTAAATTTATTGGGGTGACATTGGTTAATAAAATAATATAGGTTTCAAGTGTACAATTCAATAATATATCATCTGTCTATAGCATGTGTGTTCACCACTCAAAGTCAAATCTCCTTCCATCACCATATATTTGACTCCCTTAACCCTTATCTACTTCTTTCCTCCCCGTTTCCTTCTGGTAACCACTAAACTGTTGTCTGTGTCTATGAATTTTCATTTGTCTTGTTCATTTGTTGCTTTTAGGTTTATATCCCACATATAAGTGATATCATGTGATCTTCAACCTTTTCTGTCTGGCTTATTTCGCTTTGCATGATTATCTCGAGTTCTATCCATGTTGCTGCAAATGACAGTATTTCATCTTTTCTCATGGCTGAATAACATTCCATTGTATATATGTACCACATCATTATCCAGTCATCTACTAAAAAAAACTTCAAAACCACCCCAAAAGCAAATGTCCAGGATCAGATGGCTTCACTAGTGAATTCTACCAAACATTCAAAAATAATTTAATACCTGTCCTTCTCAAATTTTTTCAAAAAATTCAAGAAAAGGCAACACTTGGACTCATTTTATGAAACCAACATTACCCTGACATTAAAACCTGGTAAGCATAACACAAAGAAAGAAAACTACAGACCAATATCTCTGATAAATACAGATGCAAAAATCCTAAACAAAATACTATCAAATCAAATACAATGATACATTAAAAAGATTACACATCACAATCAAGTGGAGTTCATTCCAAGGGTGCAAGTATGGTTTGACATATGCAAATCAGTCAATGTGACACACCACATAAACAACATAAAGAATAAAAGTCATATGATCAAGTCAATATGCAGAAAAAGCATTTCACAAGATACAATATCAATTTATGATTAAACACTTAATAAAATGGGTACAGAAGGAAAGTACCTCAACATAATAAAGGCCATATATGACAAAACCTCAGCTAATTCATACTTAATGGTGAAAAATTGACAGTTTTTCCTTTAAGTTCAAGAACAAGACAAAGATGCCCACTCTCACCACTCTCATTCAATATAGTATTGGAAGTCCTAGCTAGAGCAATCAGGCAAGAGAAAGAAATAAAAGGAATCCATATTGAAAATGAAAAATCAAATTTTCACTTTTTTTGCAAATGACATGATTCTTTATATAAAAAACCCTAAAGACTCCACCAAAAAAACTATTAGAAACAATACACAAATGCTGTAAAATTGCAAGATATGAAAGCAATGTACAAAAACCTATTGTGTTCCTATATTCTAACAATGAAATTCCAGAAAAAGAAATGAAAAAATAATTCATGTTGCAATTGCAGTAGTAGTAGTAGTAGTAGTAGTAATAATGATAATAATAATAATAATAATAATAATAATAATAATAATAATAAACTACAACAAATACCTAGGAGTAAATTTAATGAAGAATGTGAAGGTATAATTTTATTTTAGAACTGCTTCCTCAAGATCCAGAATTAAGATACAGGAAAAAACTTCATCCTCTTTTTTTAAATGCATTGAAATTTTCAGTCTGAAAAAAAGGCTTTTGAAACTTTAGTAGAAACACTTTGAAATATTGTAGAAAGACCTCTAAATTATGCAGCTCTAAATTTGCTTCACCTTGTCATGATCATTTGTCTTCAGGCACTGCAATTCCTTCACAAAGATGTCCTCCAATGTCTAATATCATAGTTGTGTATACTACCTGGGTTTATGTTTCCCCTCTCTCATCTCTGAAAAGCCAAAGCCAACTAACAAAAATGGATATATCCAGCCACAAGGTCATAAGGTCATGGTTGCATCTCAGAAATGCTGAGTGAGGGGTCAGACCTAATATCCATACATCAGACCTGGGACCAACTAGAACTCCCTCCACAGTGCTATACCGAGCACTGGTCAATACTGTTATTGGTTCAGATAGTTTCTTAGAGGTTTGAAAGCCATCCATTGATGTTCTAGTAGCTGACCTGGATTCACTGTCTGCCTTTTCTTGCAATTTCTCCTGTAGTTTTATTTCAAATATACTTATAGAAAACATTCTAATGGGAGAATAGAAAGAAAGATACTACTCCAAAGCCTTCTCTTTCTTGTGTATGGATTTTAGAGGATAAAATAAAGCCTAGAATTAACTATTTTCAATGTTCTGTTATTGTTTTGTTTAATAAGCTTCAGGTCTTGGATATTCTTACTACTAAAATATTTATGTCGACCATATCCATTGCTTTTATTTTTACATATATGTGTTTTTTTATTAAAGTATATTTGACATACAATATTATTCTAGTTTTGACTATACAAAATAGAGATTCAACATTTTATATACCATATGATGTGATCACCACAATAAGTCTAGTAAGCATCTGTCACCATACAAAAAAATTATTACAATATTACTGACTATATTCCCTGTGCTGTATTTTACATCCTTACAACTTATTTTACAACAGAGAGTTTGTACCTCTTATTTCCCTTTACCTTTTCCACTCATCTCCCAAACTCCCTGCCCTATGAAAACCTTAACAAACAAACAAACAAACAAACAAACAAACAAACAAATACACACACACACACACACAGAGGAACACAATAGATATTTTGCCAAGAGGACATACAAATGGCCAACAGACACGAAAAGATGCTCCATATCACTCACTAATCATCACAGAAATGCAAATAAAACCATATCGATATACCACAATACACCTACCAGAATGGCTACCAAAAAGTCAACGAAAAACAATTTTTGGTGTGATTGTAAAGAACAGGGAACACTTTTACAGTGCTGGTGGGATTATAAATTTGTGCAGCCACTATATGGAGAATAGTGTGGAGAATCCTCAAAACATTAAAAATAGAACTACCATATGACCCAGCAAGTCAACTTCTGGTATTTATCTAAAGGAAATGAAAACACAAATTTAAAAAGTTATGTCCATTGCAGCATTTGTAATAGTCAAGATATGGAAGCAACCTAGGTGCCCATCAGTAGGTGAACTAATAAAGAAGATGTGATATATACAAAATTCCTGAAAGTAATGTCTGTATATATATTAGAGTATTAATATTCTAATAGAATATTAATAAGTCATGAAAGAAAAAATCTTGCCATTTGCAATAACAAATGGATTTAGAGGGCAATATGCTAAATTAAATAAGTCAGACAGAGAAAGACAAATACTTTATTTCATTTATATGTGGAATCTTAAAAAAATGGTTTTATAGACGGTTCACAAAATGAATACTGGATTTAAAAGCTTCAGCTTCATGTTGCTAGTTACACTTTGTACCTACATGTGGTTGAAAGTTGAATCCCATCGAGATTATCAGTTGCAGAACATATTAGGAACCAAGCATTTTGCTAACTTTTGGATGAAGAATTGATTTTTCAAACTCACTCAAATGAAACTTGCTCTTCAGTTAGTCTTAGGCCTCGTATATTGGTGATATCAACACCAATAATAGGGCCTTACACACATTGTAAACTTAATAAAAAGCTGTTAGGTGAGCAGTAAGACTAAAGTGAATCCACTACACATGGCTCTCACACTAAACCTTCTACCCAAAACAAAAAAATACTTTTCTCTCTTCCTTCAGGAATTTTTTAAAATTTCATTCTAGATAGATAATTTAGCTTACATAGTTAATGTTTAGTTTTTAAAAGCATTCTATGACTTAATTATAACTCTGAAGGGTCTAGAGAAATGTCCAGTTGTTCTTGAGTATAGTCTCAGTTTCCAATTGTTTTTCATTAATTAAATGCTTACCAAATCATTATTTGAGGAATGAATTAATAGATCAATGGATGAATGATTATTAATTATCGATATCTAATTGACAGAAAGTTCTAGAAACAAGAGTTCTCAACTGAGAGGTATTAAATCAACTCTCCAGTCAACTGTGGGAAGGTCATTCCATCTACATGACCCTCAGCTTCTACCTCTTTAACCTGAGACCATTGTGCCTAATTAAATGAGGAAAAAGTACAGAGAGTTCAGCAGTAGATAACATACTGACCTCTACACCCCCCCAAAAAAAATCTGTTTTATGGTCACAGACCTTTCACTCTGTTTAGCTAGTTTCATTTGTACATTGTCAGATTAGGGGACAGTCAAAGACAGAATTTTACTTGTCTTTTCAATTAGCAAAATTGCACACATGCCCCTGAGAGTGACAGCACTAAAAATCTAGATGTTCCTTAACTAGATAGAAAACTGGTCTTCTGGAATGCTGATGTATGGTTATTGAATGTCTGAAGAGTTCAGTTGGAGTAGGGAAGCAAATGGGCTCCCAAATATACATTTGAATAACTCTCATATGCACACAGGATAAAATATTTTTAAGAGTTTTTTACATGGCTTGGGTGATTTTTCCCCTGCTTACTTCTTTAGCTTCATATCGTTATCACTATGACCTAACACTTGATGCTTTTAATTTATCAAAGGAACAGAGCTCCTTTGCAATTTAGAACTTGTGTATATGCAGAATCTTCTAACTGGAATTTCCATCATATGGGTAATTCTTACTTAGATTTTGGTCTTAGCTTTAAATCATTAGCTCAGAGATGACTTTTCTGACCAACCCCATCCATTTAGTTTAGGTGGGACATACTTATCTCTCATTAATTCCTTGTATATTCTCTTCATAGGACCTATTACAAATTGTAATTATCCATATGCTTGAGTGTATAATCATTAAATATCTATCTTCCTGGGCTATAAATTTCATGAAGTAAGGGATCATAAGTGTTTTATTCACTCAGCATCTACCACAGGGCTTGGCAAAGAACTGGTTTTAAATAATTATTTGTGAGTTAATGAAAAAATCCTATGTCTCATGGAAACCAGATTCAAAAGTCACTATCACTTTGTATATAGAGTTCACCTATATACAAAACCAAAGTCACAAACATCCTCATTGTAAGATAAGAGTGTGATACTAATGTAAGCTGGAGACCTCATGGTCCATCCACATTTGGACTAATCTTGTGGCTAAATAAATTCTGTACAGTGGACAAAACAAAATGAATCATTCATTTATATATTTTTAAAAACACACAAAAAAGAGCCTAATTCACAATAACCCCTTTCAACTTACCTCTCATCTCTTAGTTCTCAAACCCTTATCTCAAAACACTCATAAAACCCTGGCCTATATAATTTCTTCTCCTTTACTCCCTTCTCTTTCTTCCTACAATACTTTTCTTATATGTCTCCTAATCTTCTGAGTTCTTCATTTAAAAAGGAATCCCTGAAATCTTTCTTACAAAGACAAATCTCTCAGAAAGGAAAGAGTTTTGTTGTAGAGAAAATTTTCTTCAGCAAGAGGAACCCAAAGGTTGCCTCTGCCATATAAAATCAATAGTAAATCAATAGATAATAGGCAACATCAAAAACATCACCAAAATGACTTCCAGATGGAAGACAGATAACTAAAACTGGGTTGAATTAATTTTTTCATAAGATGTCCACAATCTGCACACACAAAAAAATATTGACTGAAAGTTGACTTGCCAAAAGACATTTGCTTCAAAGTGCCCACACTTCTCTAGTGGCTTTAAAGTCTTATAACTCTGTGTTTGTACCTATTAAAAAGGGAACATATAATCATAATCAGTGTCCATGGAAGATAGTGTGATGCAATGAAAATTAACATGATTTTTGGAGCCAGACTGACCAGAATCCTAGCTTTGCCATTTATTATCTTAGAAAACTTGGGCAAGAAATTTAACCTCTATTTCCTCCTTTTAAAAACTGTCATATCACCTACCTCAAGGGTTGCCTTTAAAGTTACAAATAATACATGGAAATCAGAATAGACTCATAATAAATAAATAGATTGACAGTAATTTTAAAAATGCCACAAAAGAAAGCCAAGGTCCAAATAGCTTCACTAGTGAATTCTATCAAAGGTTTAAAAAAGAATTAAGAGAAATCTTTTATAAAATCTTCTAATAAATAGAAAAGAATAAAACAATGCCCAACTCATTCTATTATGGCAGTATTATCCTGATATCAAAACCAGATATAAACACCACGTGAAAAGAAAACTACAGATCAATACCTCATACAAATATAGATGCAAAATCCTTAAAAATATACTAGCTAACAAAATTCAGAAATATATAAAAATAATAATATATCATGACCAAATGTGATTTACCTCAGAAAATCGATGTTGGCTTAACATCCAAAACAAATTAATGTAAGGCACTATATCAATAGAATAAAGAACATGAAACATCATCTCAAGAGATTCAGAAAAAAGCATTTGACCTACTTTAACAATTTTTCATGATAAAAATACTCAACAAACTACTAATAGAAAGGAACTACCTCAACCTGGTAAAATGTGCCTATAAAAAATCTTCAGCTAAAATCACACTCAAGTTGAAAGACCAAAATTTGTCCCTCCTGAGATCAGGAACAAGACAAGAATCGCTTCCATTCAACATAACACTGAAAGTTCTAGCTAAAGCAATTAGGCAAGAAAAAGGGGGGAAAAAACCTATCCAGATTGAAAAGAAAGAAAAAAGCTATCACTTTTTGCAAATTGCATGATTTTATATATATGGAAAACCCAAGGAATCAACAAAATAACTATTATATGAGTTCAGCAAGGTTTCTGTATAAAGAGTAGTATACCAAAAAAATAAATCAATTTTATTTCTATATATTACCAAATCACCCAAAAATAAAATTAAGAAAACAATTCCACTTATAATAACTTCAAAAAAATGGAATACTTAACATGGATGGATCTTGAGATTATTATGCTAAGCGAACTAAGTCAGATAGAAAAAGCTGAGAACCATATGTTTTCACTCATATGTGGGATATAACGCTGAAAGCAACAAACAAACAAGACAAACAAAATCTCATAGACACAGACAGCAGTTTAGTGGCTACTAGAGGGAAGGCGGGGAGGTAGATAGGGGTAAAGGAGATCAATATATGGTGATGGAAGGAGATTTGACTTTGGGTGGTGAACATACAATATGAAAGACAGATGACGTATTATTGAAATATACACTTGAAACCTATATAATTTTATTAACCAATATCACCCCAATAAATTTAATAAAAAAATGCAACTAGCCTGGAAAAAAATTTTAAATGATAATTTAGGAATAATTTTAACCAAAGAAGTGTTAGACTTATCTAATAAAAACTATAAAAGATTATTAGAAGAAATTAAAGATCTAAATAAATAGAAAGACATAAATTGGAAGATTTAATACTGTGAAGATGGTAATACTTCCCAAATTGACCTACAGATTTGATGCAATCCTTATTAAAATTATAACTGCCAATTTTCATGAAAATGCACAATCTGATCTTAAAAGTCATATGTAGATGCATTGACCCAGAATAGCCAGAACAGTATTTAAAAAGAACAAAGTTGGAGTTCATATACATGAAGATTTCAAAATTTGCTACAAAGATACAGTAATTAAAACTGTGTGATATTGGCATAAGGATAGATATGTAGATCAATAGAATACAAGTGAGAGTCCAGAAATAAATCAATACATCTGCAGTCAATTAATTTCTCAACAAATATGCTAGGACAGTTCATAACAGCAAACCCATATGGATAAAAAAGTAGATTAGTGATGGTCAGAGTTTGAAGGAAGGAGGGAATGAAGAATGACTGCTAACGGGTATGGAGTTTCCTTTGATATAATAAAAATGTTCTGGAATTAGAAGGTGGTAATGGTTGTGTAACTTTGTGAATAACCAAAATCCACTGAGTTGTATAACTTCAATTGTGAATTTTAGGAACATGAATAATATCTCAATAAAATCATCAGCCTCATTTAAAACTGGTTAAGTACAATCCACATAATACAAGGCAAATTTATAGTTCAATACTGGCATTAAAAGGAACAAAAATCCAACAATCTGATGCAATTAACAGAATTTTTAAAAAGATTAATACCTGGGAAGTGCCAAACATAACATGGCATTCAAGCTCTAATGACATTTCTTTTTGTTATCTATTGATCCATCATGATGACAAGTATTCTTCAAGAATTAAGACAGAGACTCATCCCAATACCCAACAGGCTAATTGACAAGAGGTTCCAAAGGATAATTGGAGGTAATGAAAAAATGGAAAAAGTGAAGGACCATATAGTTTGGAATCACGATTGACTCTTTTCTACCAAGTATGTCAAGTCTCAATTGATAATAAATCACTAATTCTATTTTCCACTTCTATTTTTGGATGAATGTGTATAGAATCCATGTTAATTGGTCTTTAAATATTAGGTAAAATTCACCATTAAAGTTATCTGGGCCTGACATTTTCTTTTTAGTTGGTTTATTAATTAGTTATTTGAATATTATAATCACATATAAGTCTTTTTATATTCTCTATTTTTTGAGTCAGATTCAACAGTTTTGTATATTTTGAGAATTTGTCAATTACATCTAAATTTTCTAATTCATTGGATTAATTTTTTCATAGCATAATCCTTTACTGTAAGGTCAGTACTGATGTCCTCTCTTTTGGCACTGATTTTTGTGATTTCTGTCTATTATAGTTAATTTTATATGTCAATTTGACTGGCCATGGTGCTTAGATACTTGGTTATCATTATTCTGATGTTTCTAAAAGAAAAGTGTTTGTTTGTTTTTTTGGATAAGATTAGTATTTAAATTGGTGAACTTTGAATAAAGCAGATTACTCTCCATAATATGTGTGGGCTTCATCCACTCAATGGAAGGCCTTTATAGCAAAAAGTCTGATCTCTTAGAATCATGAAAGAGTTCTGCTAGCAGATTGCCTCTGAACTTGGCCTGCAACTCCTCCCTGGGTCTCCAATCTGTCAGCCTATCCTGCAGATTTGGACTTGCACAATTAAGTCTTCTACAAGTTAATTAAATTATATGTAAATGAAACTTAAAAATCCAACTACACTGCTTGGGATTGAAACAGGTGAAGGAAGGTAAGGTCTGCTCCCTTCTAATGTAATAGTTTCAGAAACCCAAGAGTTTCTTAGAACACAGCTGGGAATCACTAGAGTAGAGGATACTCAACATAATGCCTTTTTTTCTAAATTCCACAACTCTTTCATTATTTTTTATTTTCAATTTCAGTTAAAATCCAATATTTTATATTATTTTCAGGTGCACAGCATAGTGGTTGGACATTTATATAATTTATGAAGTAATCCTCTTGATTAATCTAGTAACTACCTGTAACTATAGTTATTACTATATTATTGACTGTATTCCCTATGCTGTATTTTACATCTCCATGACTATTTTGTAACCACCAATTTGTACTTCTTAATCCCTGTGCCCTTTTCATCTAGCCCCTCAATCCACCTCCCATCTGCCAAACATCAGTTTGTTTTCTGTACCTACAAGTCTGTTTTGTTTGTTCATTTATTTTGTTCTTTAGATTCCACACATAAGTGAAATTATATGGTATTTGTCTTTCTCTTCTGACTTATTTCACTGAGCATAATACCTTCCAGGTTCATCCATGTTGTTGTAAATGGTACCATTCTGTTATTTTTATCAAATAATATTCCAGTGTGTGTGTGTGTGTGTGTGTGTGTGTGTGTGTGTGTGTGTGTGTATATATATATATATATATGTATGTGTGCATACACACACACACACGCACACATATATGCAATCACTTCTTCTCTATCCAATTGCCTATTGATGAACATTTAGATTGCTTCATATCTTGGCTATTGTAAATAATGCTGCAATGAACATAGGGGTGTATGTATCTTTTCAAAGTAGTGTTTTGGATCTCCTTGGATAAATACCCAGAAGTAGAATTGCTGGGTCATAAGGTAGTTGATTTTTAATATTTTGAGGAAATAGCATACTGTTTTCTACAGACACTGCACCAATTTGCAACCCCATTGACAGTGCATGAGGGTTCCCTTCTCTCCACATTCTTGCCAAGACTTGTTGTTTGTTGATTTATTGATGACAGCCATTCTAACATGTATGAAGTGATAGCTCATTATAGTTTTAATTTGCATTTCTCTGATAATTAATGATGCTGAGTATTTTTTCATGTCTATTGGCCATCTGAATGTCCTCTTTGGAGAAATGTCTATTCAGGCCCTCTGCCCATTTTTTTTAACTGGACTTTTTTTTTGGTGTTGAGTTGTATGAGTTCTTTATAAATTTTGGATATTAACCCTTTATGAGATGTATCACTGGTGTGTATCTTCTCCCATTCAGGAGGTTGCCTTTTCATTTTGTTGGTGATTTCCTTTGCTGTGCAAAACCTTTTAAATTTGGTGTAGTCCCATTTGCTTATTATTTTCTTTTGTTTCCTTTGTCTGAGGAGCTATATCAGAAAAAAAAATTACAAAGAGCAAGTCAGAGAGTTTACTGCCTAGGTTTTCTCCTAGGGGTTTTATGGTTTAAGATCTTACATTTAAGTCTTTAATCCATTTTGCGTTTATTCTTGTATATGGTATCAGAAGGTGGTTTGCTTTGATTTTTTTGCATGTATCTGTCTAGTTTTCCCAACACCATTATTGATTAAACTGTCTTTACCCCATTGTATATTCTTGCCTCCTTTGTCATAGATTAATTGATCACATATGTGCAGGTTTATTTTTGGGGTCTCTATCCTGTTCAATTAATCTATGTGTCTATTTTTATGCCAGTGTCATACTGTTTTGATTACTATAGCTTTGTGGTATATTTTGATAGCAGGTAGTGTGATACCTCCAACTTTGTTTTCTCGAGATTGCTGTGGCTATTTGGGGTCTTTTGTGGTTCTGTATAAAGTTTAGAATTATTCGTTCTATTTCTGTGAAAACTGCCATTGGTACTTTGATAGGGATCCAATTAATCTATAGATTGCTTTGGGTAGTATGGACACCAAATGCTACAATTCTAAAATTCATCCAGTATATGATATGAGTATGTGAGATTTTATTCAAGTACTCTCATCTTCGACACAATATTATTTATTGAGTGTATACTATTTAACACAGTATGGTAATGTCTTTTATTATTTTTTAAATTTATTTAATCCCATAAACCCACTTAATCAGGGACCATTATCATTGACTTATGAATGAGGAAAGTGAAGCTCAAATTTGTCCAAAGGAAATGAACTCCAGCTCCCTGTACTTCAGAGGAAGAACTAAAAAGCTAAAACAGATATTTTCCATAATTTAACAGTATAGCTTATGGAAAGAAAACAACTATCAAATCATGTATAAAGTCAATGGAAAAATTTAAGTTCACAGACCTAGATGCTTGCTCTCCCAGGTCACAAATACTCATTTCTGTGTTAAGATATTTTTTAACCAGGATAGAACTAAGTACTGTAAATGCATATTATAAGATGTAATTAGTGCTGTGATGATCTTGGGACCCAGCAATACTAAAGAAGGCAAGATAAATCAGTAAAGTAGGGGCTATGGGTTAAGTGAGGTGGTCTAAACCTTCTGAGAATTTAGCAGCTTGAATGGATATATTACTGTATATTTTCATCTCATTTCCCTTTCAGGAACCCACAGGAAGGGAAGACTATTTAAAAGATGGGAATGGCTGCAGTCTCAAGACTCAGAGAATACTGCCAAGCATAGAGTTTTCCATATAGTAGAAACTTATTGGTAGTTCTCATCGCACTATTCCCATCTTAGGCCATGGAGTTGGATGAGTGATGAAGTATGAAAAAAGCCACTGTGGATTTCTGAATCAAAGAGTACATTATTTCATCAGTTGGAAAAAGAGTGGAAAGTAACCAGAATATAAACATGAAAGCACTAGTGAGGGAGCTACAAGAATTCAAATAACTGGGAACTGGCTATTGATTAAGCAGTGCAAATATGAATCTGAAATGGAACAAGGGCCAAGTACCATCAAAAGGGTAGAAATGTACTTAACTATTATGTGCCAGGAACTGCCTGTCCTCTCTGTATCTCACCATCTAGTATAATAGCTGAAACAAAATAGTTTTCAATATACAATGTCAGGTCCCATTATAGATGCTTTAAATATGTCATTTAACTTTGTTTTCATCACATCCCTGTCACATATGTATTATAAATACTTTACAGATGAGAAAAAGTGAAGTACAGAAAAGGTTCTTGGTCATGCAACCAGTTATCAGTAGGGCCAGGATTTAATGATAAATTGGGTTGATCGTAAATGCTTTTTCAAGTAAAACAATTCTACCTCCCAGAGCTTTTTCTTTCCCTTAGAGAAAAGTATATAGATTATTCTATTAGTTTCTCAAAAGTAATACAACATAACAATGTTGCATTAACTTAATGCAAATTTGTTAGTTGCTAAAGATTATTTCATAGAAAATAAGTATCAATAGACATATATTCACTTGAATGCATTTATCCTTAAACACAACTTAAATTTGTCAATATATAAATTGCCCTTTTGGAAATATGACTGAAGTTGGAATGATGGTATTTGCAAACTTCCATTCACTAAAAGCTTAATATTGGCATATAAAACTTTAAAGATAAGTTATCATATATTTCATATCAAGCCTTCTGAAAAGTTTTGCTGGTGGAGGGTTTATTTTTTGTCTATTCATCATTAAACTATTCTCATTTATTAACATAAACATAGCTATACATAACCAAAATCTTTATGCACATTTATGCTCAAAAGAAAGTAAACTTCAGTTTAATTTAGCTCTTTATTTGTGTCTAAATCAAATTATAAGTACATTTATAAAATGTCCTTGGTATTAAATGTGAAATTTGGAAAAAATTATTTTCAAGATTTCCTATGAATCATCACTTCACATTAATCATAGCTAAATTAAACTAAATATTAAAAAAGCACATCAAACTACTTTTTCATATCACTCAAATGATTATACAGAGACAGTGCAGTGCAAATATCAATGAAGAAAAGATTGTCTCAGTAAACATAGATTATGGTCTAAAATGGGTGGAAATGTTAGCACTTTTAAAAGTGTTTAAGTATGAAGGTTCCAAAAAAGAACTAAGAATTGATCTACCACATGATCCAGCAATCCCTCTACTGGGTATTTACCCCCAAAGACTTGAAAACCCATATCCAAAAAGGTATTTGCACACCGATGTTCATAGCAGCATCATTCATGGTGGCTAGGGCATGGAAGCAACTGAAGTGTCCTACGATAGATGGTTGGCTAAAGAAGCTGTGGTACATATATACAATGGAATATATTACTCGGCCATAAGAAGAGATGAAATTTGCGACAACATGGATTGACTTGGAGATAATCATGCTAAGCAAAATAAGCCCAGACAGAAAAAGTTGAAAATCACACGATATCACTTATATGTGGTATATAAACCTAAAAGCAACAAATGAACAGGACAAACAAATGGAGACTCATGGACATGGACTATAGATTAGTGGTTACTAGAGGACTCTAGAGTAGTGATTACTAGTGGCATTGGGGAAGAGCGGGGAGGTAGATGAGGTGAAGGGGGTCAAATATAAGGAGAGATGGGGGAGCGAGAAGCAGGTAAAGGGAATCATATGGTAGCTGAAGGAAACTGGACTTTGGGTGGTAAATACACAATAAAATATACAGCTGTCAAATGATAATGTACACCTGAATATTATATAATTGTATTAACCAATGTTATCCCAATAAACTTAATTAAATAAACAAATAATAAAACAGTATTTAATTCTATTAGGAGGATATTCCCAAAACTTCCCTGGTAGGCTAAATCTTATGCTTGGCCATACTGGCATTAACTTATATTACTTCTAAATAAGTTTCTCGTTAAAGTAAATACAATACAGGTCTTTAAAATTAGAAATTAGAAATTATCCAAGAGGTTACTTAATAATAAGGAAATTTAAATATGAAAGGGAAATTAAAGGACATGGTATATTGAGTAAGAAGCTCTAATATATGTGAATGAAAATCTCAATAGATAGTAGAAAATGGGATCAAAGAAATAATAAAAGAGATGATAAGTGATGTTTTCCTTTAATTTTTGAAGACACCAAAATTCAAATCCAGAAAGACTAATAAATCCTAAGTGTACTAAATGAAATGAAATTCATACTAGACACATGAGAGTGAAAGAGGAGATAGATACACAGAGGATCTCAAAAACATCTCAAGGAGGAAAATAACTCACTTATTGCAATTACACTGAGACCTGACTTTTCAGCATCAGCAAAGGTAACACACAGAAAGGCAGTGAACCTGTCAACCTAGAATCATATACCAAGTTTAAATATATTTCAAGAATAAGGGTGAAATTATGACATATTTAGACAAAGAAAAGTGAGAGAATTTGCCTCTAAATAATCTAAACACCCACTAAAATAATATTAATAAATAACTTTGATATATTCATACAATTGAATACTATACAGCAATAAAAATGAATGAACTACAGTTACATGTATACATGTTACTGAATTCAAAAAATATGATTTTGGTTGAAAAAAGTAAGGATAATACATATGGTATGATAATATGCACAATGTTCAAAATCAAGGAAAACTAAAAATTATATTGTTGCAAAATTCTAACATTGTACAAGCCGGAGAGAAAAGCAAGGGAATGAGCACCAGGAAATTCAAGATGGTGATAATCATTGGATAAGGGGGTGTGACTGGAGAGAATAGTTTCTAATGTATCAATAATGTATTTCTTTAGATATCCTGAAATTTGTTTATATTGTACTTATAAGTTATCTATACATATTCTTTTGTATGTACATTTTTAATGAAAAAAAAAACTAACAACAATAACAAAAACTCCTGGAGGAAACTCGTTTGTGGGCAATGTTTATTACTCACTGAGATTTAAATCTGGCTGATTGGGCAGAAATATGCTGGGAATTTTGTAAATGCTATTTAAGTTTTTACTCTGAGTGATTCAATTTTTTGAGAGAACTTCTAACTTTTCTTCTGAAGATATATGCATGTTTAAGGAGCATTCTGTGCATGGGGTGAGATGGGGTTGTGGCAGGTTTCTTTTCCCCTACACTTTCAATTAATTACCCTGGTAATTTATTCCGATATCACCCTCTTGTCCTATGTTGTTATCTGGCATTCATTAGCAAAGATGAGCTTTCTTTTTGTTTTGCAATAATTGGATAGTGTATATGCAATAAATTTATTCAGGTATAAAACAATGCAAAAAGTATGTAGCCAGCCACTAATAAAGAAGTATTTGGGTTATCTGAACTAGTTGATGGCAAGTCATTCCTGTGTACAGAGCTGAAAAATGTACTCCTGCCTAGCAGCTTATACATCCCCTAGGTTCATGGCCTGATCCCTGTTGTGTGGCAGACTACATGCTGGGGCAGTGAATTCATATATCACAATCAGTTCACCCCTCCAACCATATTCCTCTAATCACATGGCCTTTAAAAACTGTCATATGTATAAAAGCTGAAACTTGTATGTTTTCTGTCATTCTAATCACCTTGTGAACTAGACACTTGTCAACATTCATTTACATAATAAAAGTTATTCATGAATCAATTGCTGCATTTCTCTATGCCTCTACAATTGCAGGTGCAATAAATTTCATAAACATGGATTTACTTTCAAAATTATAAATAAGAAAGAAGAAGCAATAATTTAATAAATTCCACAATGCATGTGTCAGACCAATCTGGCTTTTACAAATGAAGTCAGAATGACTTTTGTTGCCACCTAGAGCGATAGCAATCAAATGGAAAATTTAAGACTTTTAGTCTAATAAATTTAGAACACTTCATTATATAGCTACCACTCTAGAATGCACAAAGTGTTTTAGAGATGTTTATGAAGTCTAAGGGTATAAATTGAGGGGTTTCATTTTCAGATCTGCCCGTGATTCATGGTATGAACTGGAAGAAGTCACTTTCATGGGAGTAATTTAAGTCTTTATTTATATTTCCAGGGTGCGATAACTTGAAAGGAGAATCTAGATGTGGAATACATTAAACACAAAGGGAATTTCAAAGACCACAAGTAACAGGGAATGTATTTCCTCCTTGAAATAAAAGATGACACAACTGCCAAACTGTCCTCTGATATTTCCATCACAGGTTGTTCAGTATTGTCAGGTTTGGGCTGTTGTTTTTAAAATATATAAAAGTTAGAGTGTTACAGGGTGTTTAAAAAAGAACAGTGTCCATTATCCCATAAAACGACCCAACTATTATTACATTCTCTGTTTATCCTTCACTAGTTTTCATTATTATATATTTTTAATAAAGCTCTATTCACATTGTACGTACAATTTTGTGCCATGCTTTATTCACGTATCACAAATGTTTCAAATTTCTTAATAATTAAAATTTACAACAGCTGTATAATATCCAATCGAATTATTGTACCATACATGAACCATTCCTCTATTTATGAATATTTGTATGATTACCTATTCTAATGAGGGCAGAAAGAAAATAAGCATGTAAACAAAGACATACAAATTATTTAAGGTACTAAGGGCTATGAAGAAAATAAATTGAAGATGTCTTGAGATTTAGCTTAGGTGTTCAGGAATATCTCTCTAAGAAGATGCAATTTGGTTTGAGACCCGAAAGATCACAAAGTGAACTTTGGATCTCATCATTAGGAGGTCTTTGGTGATTTTTCAAAGTGTAATTTCAGGGGAGTGATAAAGACAGAAGTCAGAAAGCATTAGGGGAGTTGTGAAGTTTTAGTTATGTTGGATTAATAAATTCTAGAACTCTGCTCTACAACATAGTGATCATAATTAACAATATACAATTTTGTACTTAACATTTTAAGAGGATAGATTTCATGTTAAGCATTCTTACTACCAGCTCATATAAGTAGAAACAAAAGCAGAAAGCTTAACCGAAAAAGGAAGGAGAAAGATAGAAAGAAGCTAGAGGTGAGGGCAGCATCAAAGGATGTTTATAGTTGCTTCTTTAAAAAAAATTATCTAATATTAAACTTCTTTATAAACTATAGTGAAGTAGTCAGCAGAAAAGCAGATGTTGAAAATACAGAAGAAAAATAAACAATAGAGAAAGGTCCATTTATAAAGCCCCTAGAATAGAATGATATATTCATTAAACATTTACTATTCTTGTTTGTTTTGTTTCTGTTCCTGTGTTGTATGTATGTATGTATGTATGTATGTATGTATGATGGTGACATTAATAAAATCCAGTAAGTTTCAGGTGTACAACTTAATAGTAAGGCATATAAGTGTGTGTATGTGTATGTTTGTGTGTGTGTGTGTGTGTGTATACACACACACACACATGCATACAATAAATGTATATGCAATATACAATAAATGTATTTGACTCCTTTATCCCATCTACCTTTCCCCACTCCCCTCTCTACCTCCCATCTGGTAACCACTAATCTATTGTCCATGTCTATGAGTCTCTGTTTGTTTGTCCTATATTTGTTGCTTTTTAGGTTTATATCTCACATATACGTGATATCATGTGGTTTTCAACTTTTTCTGTCTGGGCTTATTTCGCTTAGCATGATTCTCTCGAAGTCCATCCATGTTGTCGCAAATGGCAGTATTTCATCTCTTCTTATGGCTGAGTAATATTCCATTGTGTATATTTACCACAGCTTCTTTAGCCAATAATCTATCATAGGACACTTTGGTTGCTTCCATGTCCTGGTCACTGTGAATAACGCTGATATGAACATCGGTGTGCAAATACCTTTTTAGATATGGGTTTTCAGGTCTTTGGGGTAAATACCCAGTAGAGGGATTGCTGGATCATACGGTAGATCCATTCTTAACTTTTTGTCATGCCTCCATACTGTTTTCCAAAGTGGCTGTACCAATTTTCAGTACCTGGGGAACTTTATCCAATCGTCTATTGTAGGACATTTTAGTTGCTTCCATGTCCTGTGTTGTCTTTAATGTGAAAAGCACATAAATGGAAGTGACTGTCCACTGACTCCTTTTGCAAGAGGACTCCTGCTCATATATTAGCTGAATTACAGTCAGGATGGATAAAGGGAAAAAATGCTGAAGATACCATTTCAATATGGTAATTCAATGAGGAAAAGCACTCTTACCTTTGGAGACAAGAAAATATTACTTACATTAAATTATTTTTAAAATGGAGATGCCAAATTTATGAAATGTTCTTAAGAATTCTGAACTAAATTTGCTACAAAGAAGAAATTCCAAGTTAAATGTAATTATACATTTTTCCAATATCATATTTTCTTGACAGAAAAATTTAAAATCTTATGTTACATGTAAGTTTTCCCTTTTTCAATCACTTTTTGTGATGATAGTTTTACAAAAATATTTTCTTAAAAATTAAATAAGATTTTATGACATGATGGTCACTCTACTTAGTTTCTCATTTGTTGGATCACAAACTAAAAGTTAATTAGAAAAGACTGTGCTTTAGCTATTGATTTTCTCAGAGGTTAAATAAATTTTTCCTATAGCGTTTTATGATATTATAAATGAATACTTTCCAGGTAAGATATTTCTTAGCTATTAAACATCAGTGGAGTTTTGGCCAAATTCACCTCAATCTTTCAACCTCCCTGCCAATCATTTAACAACTGGGGAATATGTCTCCCTAAACAAAAGTTTTATCAGAAATTTTCACAATGCACATTCTGACTGGACAAACACATGCTTCAAATTTTTGAGAAAGTAAAATCATATTTATAGTTCTGGGCACTTTAGGTTAAATAAGGGTTTTTAAATTTTGGCATTTTTGACATTTTGGACAGTATGATTCTTCATTGTGGGAAGTTGTCTTTTGTACTAGTGGATGGTTAGCAACATTTCCAGCTTCTAGTCATTAAAAGCCCATACTACCCATCCCCTGCACCTGTTATGACAACCCACAATGCCTCAAACATTGCAAATGTCCTACACTTGGGAAAATCTTCCCCAGCTGAGAACCACTGAGTCAAAGGCAGTCATTAATTCTCTAGGGGAGATAGTTCTAAAGATATTAAAAAGCTAGTACACAGAATCTGATGTATTAGAAATGCACATGAACAATTCATATTTACAAACTAAAATTTATTTAATATATAGAATATGTAATAAATAAATATTTACTTGTCTTAGATAATGGATATGCTTAATCAGTTTCACAGGAGAAGAAAAACATTTAACTCCTACTCTGTAACTATAGAAAATATTCATTAGATTCTCTTCAAAATGTAAATTTTAATATAGAACATAGTTATAAAATATTAGCTTGAGTCATACCTATCTGAGGAACTTACATCAGATGTACTAAGCAATATAAGCACTGTAGCTTAATTTCCATCGGCAATAACATCATCCAATGATTCCATCAAGCCCTGAGCTACCCTACAAGTCCCACAAATTTGAGAATTCAAATTCACACAGTAAACATCAGACCAACAATATCACCACAAATCAACAAGTAAAGTCAACAAGTTGTGTAGCTTTAAATGATACATAGGCAGCAAGTCATTGGGCTCTAAAGAATTCAGGAAAGGAGTGATAAATAGAGCTGCCATTATTATTCTAAGAATGATTAACCTATTACTATCTGTCAAGGGTTGGGAAGTATGTATGATCTTGCCAGATGAATAAAGAAATCTAGCCAGTATCCTTGGCTACTCATTATACATTCTATCCAAAGAGAGGGTAATTAGCCTAATGACATAAGGGTTTTCAAACAGCTGCTTTAAAGAAGAAAATAGAGCTGTCACGACTCAGAACAGTGAAGACTGTGCAACCTACAAAGGTACTTATAATCACCTCATTTTCTATGAGCTATTCCTGCCAGACAGTCACAGTGGTTGGCTTCATCCCCTGTGACTAACATAGTGTCCCTACCAGATTTTCTAGTTCTGTGAGGGACAATGAAATACAGAACACCGAGCCCACTGAGCTTCAAGGAGCTGTCATACACATTCAAGAAGCTGGGGAACTGTGTAGACCTATCAAAATAAATGCTTCCAAGAAAGGTTTGTTACTAATCTACACAAACAAACCAACCATAAGCTGGAGATTTAGCCTTGAACTATGTGCTAATGCAGTTAAAATGCTTGCCCAGTTATGTTAAATTCGAAGTGCCAAACCTGTAAAATTACAAGCCTAGGTCTTTAGAGCTTTTTTCTTTTCTTTCTTTCTTTGTTTTTTTTTTTTACTAGTGCTTTGCAAATACAATAAAACTTGGCCTCTGGGATGGGTCCAACATATAGGGGCCATTGCTAAGCTTTGGTGCATGTTAGATACAATGTACATTGATGAAGCTTCACATCAAAGAAGAGGGACACTTATCTGTCCCCTTCTTCCATGCTGCTCTGATGTCCCTCTTGTGGGCTCTCATAATACCCTAAGCACGTTCTCCCATCACAAATCTTAATTCTCAAAATTTTAATTGTTTATACATTCACTTTGTTGTGGGCTCTGTGAGGGCTGAGGTGTTGTCTTTTTTTTTTTATACCTAGCATAGGGTCTGTTACCTACTAGGAAGTCATTAAATGATGGATGAACTATCTAATTGAACTGTGCTTTTATGTCTGAGTCTCTGGCATGTGCAAGACTTTGTATTTTACACATTTCATTTTATATCTCAGTTCACAGACTCAGGGGAACAAGAAATGGAATGTTTATTATTCTCAACAATTCACCTTTTAAGTATCATTCTGCTAAGGTGGTAGAAACCAATTCAGACATTTCTATCACTTTTCCAGGGTGTAGGATCAAGGTTTCTGTGTTTGTAAATATGTGCTTGTATGTAAGGGCATCTTACTAATCAATTTTCTAGCATCTTTTGAGACAGTCATCATCCTATCTGTCCCTCAATTGTAACAGAGATGACCTTAGTGCCCATTTTCATGGCTCTATCATTCTAAGGAACTCTTTTTTCAACTTCTAGGGCATACTGAAATCGTGCCACCACTCCATGCTATTAATTCTTGGGCCCTGAAAAAATTCCCTAAGGTGTGTAAGGCTCTGCATTTCTGGAGTCTTGCCACCTCTATAAGCTATTCCAAGAAGATGGAGGATAGCCATGACTACTAACTTCATCCCTCTTGACTTGCCTCTTCCCCTAGGCCAACAAATTTTCTGGTCTTGAAAACAAAAAAGTTGTACATTAACTCATGAGAGATCTTCTGAAGTCTTTTGACTATGCCCTGTTTTTCTTTTTTCCATTCCCCCAATGTGGAGAAAACCCTTCTCCTATCTCCTGCTTTCTGCTCTGAAATTCCTTCATTGAGACATGGGCATAGAGAGGCTTACCTCTCTAAATGGGTAGGAATTGCTGAGGTAGACCTGTTCCAAGCTAACCTCTTTAAGTCCCTACCTGCTTCCAAAAAAATGTCCTTGTTTCTCTAGCTCAGTAGTTCTCAACTGGGGGTGATTTTGCACCTCTCCCTAGGGAATGTTTTTGCAATATCTGGAGACCTGTTGTTGCAACTGGGTGGGGGAGGGGAGTAGTTGGTGCTATTTACATCTTGTGAGTAGAGACCAGAAATGCTGCTAAACATCTTAAATTGCACAAGCCAGCCTACCCCAGCAACAAAGAATTACGTGCCATAAAACATCAATAGTGACAAGGGTAAAAAATCCTATAGCTCATTCATTATTATCTAACCCAAAGAGACTTTGAATGTTTTCAGCTATAAAATGATGTATCTTTTGGCAAATCAACAGCTGTTCCTCACCCTTAATATGTCAACAAGGGAAAGGAGAAAGAAATTGATATGAGGAGCTCATTCTGTGCCAGGCACTATACTTTGCCTTTACACTGACACATTTCATCCTTGTAAAAAAAATATACTATCTGGTAGTTATTATGGTTATCTCCATTATACAGAGTTAAAAAAATGACTTGCAGAAAAAGTAAACAATTGATCCAGATTATAGTATCTAAAAGTAGCAAAGACTTACTACCAGACTGTATGACTCCACAGCTGATGCCATTCCAGTCTCAAAGAAATCTTCAGAGACACAGATTTTTTTCCCTCAGCTTTGAGATATAATTGAAAAATAACATTGTATACATTTAAGGTGTATAAAGTGCTGATCCGATATACTTATAAATGGCAAAATGATTACCACCATGGCATTAGCTAATACCTTTAACACCTCACATAATTATTTATCTTTTGTGGTTAAAACATTTAAGATCTACTCTCTTAGCAACTTTCAAGTGTATAATACAATATTGTTAACTATAACCACCATGCTGTACATTAGATCCCCAGAATGTATTCATCTTATAACTGGAATTTTGTGTCTTTTGACCATTTCCTAATTTCATTATATATTATATATTAACACTTTATCCATTCATCCATCAAAAGACACTTAGGTTATTTCTGTATCTTGGCTATTATGAACAATGCTACAATAAATATGGGACTGCAGATGCCTCTTCAAGATCCTGTTTTCATTTCATGTAGATATATACTTAAATGTGAGACTGCTGGATCATATGGCAGTATTATTTTCATTTTAAATTCTGTGAGGAACCTACATACTGTTTTTCATAGTGGCTGTACCAATTTATATTTCCACCAAGAGTGCACAAGGGTTCTTTTACCCTTAAAATTTTTCTTTTGTAGAGATTTTTCTTAAATTATAATGAAATGTCAAGCATGGACGTTTGTCATCCAACAAGGAACACTGTATAACTTTCTTTTCCTGAAAAATGTTCAACAATGAATAATAATGAATAAGCTGTGAGGCATTCCAAGAAAGCAAGCAGAAACAGTGCAGGCTTGAAGAACTCATGCCATAACTGACCAAAACAAATGAATATAATTCACAGTGCTTAAACTTGGACAAAACTTGAGTCTCATTCAATATACTTCTAGAAGTATAACTCAGATATAAAACAATTTGGCCCCATTGAAATAAGACTCAAGAAATCAATATATGATCCCTACCATCACCTTCATTCAGATCTCTAAGTTTGGAGAGGCAAGAAAATTAATTTAAGCAGATATAAAAAAATGTAGAATGTATTGTATGGAGCCCATTTCTCCACTGCAAATAACCAGCCCTTTAAAGTTAAATGCTAAAGGAGATGCAAAGCCATACAATTCATGTGATTGCCTACCTACCCACTGATCCATCCATAGTTCCTCATCCTTCCAGTCAGACATAACATCAGAGAGAAATAGAAGTAATTTTCTGAAAACGAGAGCCACAAAAACTCTTTGGACAGGTGAAACACGTATGTTCACTCACACCACCACCACTACCACCACCATAAAAATTATGGTTTTTCCATGAAAACGTATTCCTTACTCTGAGAGGTAATGCAACAAAACATTAAGGCCACTCTATGCCAACAGCTTAGTGTATGCCCCGTCAACATGGATAGCTTACCACAATACAGGGATGCTAAAAAAATTAGAGAAACTAGCAACTAAGAAAAAAATAACTACTGCTGCACACAGCCCTAGATAGCTCTTCACTGTCCTTGATACAACCCTCCTCTCTTACAAAAGAGCTGGCTGACTGAAGAAAGAGTAGATACAAGAAACCCAAAGCTGTTCAGTGCATGTAGTATGGCATTGGTCCATAAATGTAAATCCATAGACCAGTTTTAGAAGGTGGGCTAAAAGAAGAGATTCAGAAGATCCAAACTTAATACTGATTCAGTACATCTGGAATGGGGATTGATACTCTATTTTGCACATCTATGTTTGAGAACTATTGTTCAAAGTGGATAGAGCAGGTGAAGCCAATAGTTGCCATGCCAATCGGCAGAGAAATCAAGGATAATGTATTCACACTATTTGTGGGGGGAGGGGTTAACAAATGATCTCAATTCAAAATAAATAATAAAGAAATAAACAAGTAATAACAACATGGGAACTATGTGTAAATAGCTCTAAAATGGAGGAGGGGAGAGAACAGGAATATAGCAAGCAAAGAGTTAAATGGTGCTTTTTTGTCAGCTTCTATAGTAGTAGTTGAAGAAATAAGGAGATTATAAATGATATGTAACAAGTGGATAAAATAAAAAATATAACTCTAAAATCAATCAGAGGTGATAAGAAACATCAACATTGTAAAAAATTTGAGTCAGTAACCTCAAATAGAGGCTTGGGAAACAACTCAGGGAATAAAGGACAAAAAGATGAGCGTGATACATAGATGATAATAAAAAAGAAAACATTTAGATCATTGGTTTAGAATTAAGCTTACTGACTGTTGAAATGGACTAAAATTGGGAAGAAGTAGAAGTTCAATAATTTCTTCACTTTAGCATATTATAATTTTGGCCTTTAGAATCAATCAAAATATATTATGATTGTAGCTTTAACAAGAAATAATTATGTGGCCTTGGCTCAATAGTTGACTCTTCTCGACCTCAACTTTTTTCATCTGCGAACTGAGAATGAGAAGTGTGCCTGTCTCACAAGGGTGTTGTGAGGGTTAAATGAGATAATGCATGCAGATTCCCAATTACAAAGGAAAACTTCAACAGACATCAGCTATGGCTATTAATATTTCATAGAAGAGAATTCAAAGAAACTCTTGTGTATCTGAAACTGATACTTGAAATTTTAAATTGAATGTCCTATTTTCAATGCTTAAAACGTAAACCTAGAAAATTAAAAATTAGTTGACACATTTGATACTGCTCAGATGGGAAACAGATGTAACATAAAGGGGGAAATAAAATCAGAAAAATAAGAGCGATTATGAGTGAGAAGAAATATGTAAATGCAATCAATCACCCCCACCCTCTTTTAATGAGAAGGACTCATCGTTAGGCAAATTAATAATAACAACCAATAGTATTCTATTTATACAGCTAAACACAAAACTTCTAAAGGAAAGTGTCACAGAAAGGCTGAAAGTAAAAATCTTCAGTTAAAAGTTACCAGATAATATAAACATAAATAGGAACTGATAATCATTCCTTTAAAGAGTAAGATCTAAAAAAATGGTTCATTTCTACTCACAACTCATTACAATTCAGTCACATGGCCATGTCAAGTTGCAGTGAAGGCTGAGGAATAATGTCTGGGAATCCATGCAACCAGATCAATTACAAAAGTTCTAGTAATAAAGAAAGAAGGGATTGTTGGATATCTAAGAATCTCTGACACAGGAATATGGTCATTAAGTCAGGAACAAAGCAAAGGTGTTTGTCGGAACAAGTACTTCACAGGTTGTGGAAGTGTCAGATAACACAGTGCAGTTAGGGAAGAAAATAAGAGGCACAGATATAAGAAAGTAAAAGGCAAAATCATCACTTTTTGTAGATAACATAACATTATATTATCTACATTACTGGAAAACCTTAACAGAATCAATTGAAGATATAGAATCAATAAGAGAGGAGAATAAAATGAAAAAATATGTTTTTAATAATTTCTTTTAATTAAATAATAGCTACTTAGGGAGTATATTGAGAAAAACAGTCATATTTATACAAGAAACAACAGCAGCAACATCAACAGCAATACAACAATACTAAATTCAGTAATTAGAATTTAACCTAATATACTGTACATTACATCCCCATGACTTATTTTATAACTAAAAATTTGTACCTTTTGACCGTCTTTAACAATTTTCCCCGCCACATACCCTTTGCCTCTGGCAACTACCAATCTGTTCTCTCTGATTATAGTTACTAATACTGTATTGCATATTTGAAAGTTGCTAAGAAAGTAGATCTTAAAAGTTCTCATCACAGGAAAAAAGATTAACTGTGTGGTGATGGATGTTAACTAGACTTATTATGGTGATCATTTTGCAAAATAAACAAATATCAAATCATGATGCTATACATCTGAGACTAATATAATGTTATATGTCAATTATCTCTCAATTAAAAAGTTAATAACCTCATGCGGATTGAACAAGAACAATGTGAAGTAGTTACTATGGGAGTCTCCATAGTAAAGCCAATGTGATATTTTAAAAATACAACGCAATTTAATCAACCATCTTTCTTAAAACTCTCTTCCCTCTGCAGTGAAAAAGAAATCATGTTTTTTTCCATGGCCTAGACACCTCTGACTTCACGTTTGATGACTTTTTCCGTTGTTTCGACTTGCCTCTTCCAGGCAAGATATTCAATCGCACCAGCCTCCTGTTTTTCTCTGAAACCATATTAAGCTACTTCTTGCCTTGGGGCATTTGTACTACCTCTTTCCTCTTCCTGCAAGGCTCTTCTCTCAGATTTTCTCACAATAGGCTCCTTTTTATCAATTCATGTGCTAGCTGAAACCTCATATAAGCCAAGATGCATTTCTGACCACCCTTTGTCTATAATAGCCACACTCTCTCCCCACAAGTCATTGTGTATTACAGTTATATGACAATGTCAAATGAAGAAAGCTAAGTTACACCACATTACACACAGTATAATTATACTATTCTCAAGAGTATATTGAAGATCATTTTAAAATATTACATAATGATTAGAGGTGGGAGATGTGGGGTATGTGAAATGGATGAAAATGGTAAAAGTGTCCAAATTTCCAGTTATAAAATAAATGAGTCATGGAGATGGAATATACACATATTAGGTTAATTTCTATATTTTGTGATTGCATTGGTATAATATTGTATATTTATGTTATCATATATTAAAATAGATTATATTATTATATCGGTTTATTTATATCAGCATATCAGAAAATACAATATTTCCTATAATATCACATACATACAATATATTATATGTACATAATATTATATACATATACTATATCAATAAAATAGTTACTCAATGAGGTTTTCAGATATTTGTTATTTTATCCTTTATATTTTGCTGTTGTCCGATTTTCGATAGATACATAGATGGATAGACACACTAAGGGGAAAAAAAGTTAAATCAGTTAGGATACAAGTACAGAAAATCCTCTTGAGCTGGCTTAAACAAAAAAGAACTTTATTAACTTACTTTCCCAAAATATATGAAAGCAGTGTTGTCTCCAATCATGTGGTCCATTTAATCAAAAGGAATTTATTAAATATATAATTATGTGCATTTTAGTTTCTGAGGGTATAGCAGTAAGGACAGTGCCCATGGTCCTAATAATTCATATATTTCAGGTCCTAATAAGACTATGAAGAAGCTAATTAAGAAAATGTGGTAGAAGATAGTAATGAAGGTTTGCTTTGATTTGAGTGATCCGGAAATTCCTTTTAGAAAAAGGTATCATTTCAGTTGAGGTTTGAATGACAAGACAGCTTTGTAATGATATAGAGGAGTTCTAAGGAGCATAAACACCAAAGACAAAGAAACTTGGACAAAAACTATGGTTGGAGTGGAGTGAACCATGTCAGGGATCAAATAGAGATGAGTAGGAGAGAAAAGCAGGGCAAGATTCTAAGAATCCTTGGGGGTGGGGATGAAGAAGAAGAAGTGAATCAGATTTAGGTTTCCCTCCCCCTAATCTAAGTACCTCCAGTCTTCATGAAGAATTGTGGTGGGAGTGGTGGATTCTATCCCATGTGAATACTCCCTATGTTTTCAGAGAATATCTCACATGATACTCTTTTTTATTTTCTAACTCCCTTGTATGCATTCAATTCACTCAGTTTTTTTCTTTAACTCCTCACATCAATTCTATGAGGTGACTATTATACCTATTCTACAAATAAACTATTAGTTTACTACTGTTATAGTAACACATTACCACAAACAGTGGCAGAAAGTAACACAAAGGTATTCTCTTACAGTTCTGGAGGCCAGAAATCTGAAATGGGTCTCACTAGGATAAAAGCAAGATGCCAGCAGGACTGTGTTCCTTCTGAAGGTTCTAGGATAAAATCCACTTCCTCGTGTCCTTGACTCATGATTCTGAATCATTGGCCTGTGCTTCTAATCTTGATATCTCCTTCTGATTCTGGCTCTCTTACCTCTCTCTTATTAAGGACTTGTGATTACATTGGGCTCACCTGAATAATCCAGGATTATCTCCCATGCCAAGAATTTAATTTACTCACATCTACAAGTCCCTTTTACCATGTAAGGTAATGTAGTCACCGATCTCAGGGAATAGGGCATGAACATATTTGGGGAAGAGAACATTATATGCCTACCACAAAACGTGACATTTAGCAAAGTCATTTGGCCAATGTCCCACTACTCTGAAGAACCAGAGCCTTTCCTAGACCCAGGCCTACTCAGTCATGAGTTAATGTTCTTAATGGAAAATTATAGTAAAGGGCATCCTCAGGACAGAGATACAAGGCTTTAGAGGTAATCCTGGTTTATCAAGACACTAATAAATGGTCATAATCCAGCCATTATATTAACTTATCTGTCTTTAAGCTAAGTGGTAGCATAGCTTAGTGGTTAAGAACTACAAAACTGAGGAGTCACATATATCTTGTTTTTGATGCTCAGCTCTACCATTTATTAGCCGTGGGAACTTGGGACAACTCTGGGTCTCAGTTTTCTCATCTGTAAAATATTTCGCAAGGTAGTCAGAAAGATTTAATGTCACGGCAACATAAATTAGAATATACGTGATCCATGGCTGTTATAATTAGGATATTATTTTACTAAGTTTTAAAGAGAAAAATGTTAAGTCAACATTCATTTATCATTGAATGTTGTTATAACTGTTTTGCTTTCAAGATAAGAAATCAAAGAGAACATACAAAATAAGAATGATAACATTCTTCTAGTCTAATTTAGAGATAGGGTTTTCATTTTGTAGCCTAAAAATTGCCTCATTAAGAAAAGAGTTCTTTCTCAGCCCTATAAATCATGTCAAAAAGCTACTATTGCAAGATTGTTTTGTGCAACAAAAATATAATAAATTGCTCTCAGTTCCTTGGTCTCACATTACTTCAAATCTGTGATGGAAATGACCCAGACTATGCAAGAATTCACTGATTAACTCTAAGCAATGCTAATTAGAAGATTTTTAAAAGTATTCTTAGAGGTCAGAATTCTTTTCTGACTTTAGTGGTCTCTCTTTTTAAATCTGTATATACTTATCTTTGCCAAGGGCTGGAAGAGCAGTGATTGAAGCCTCTTTGTTCTCCTTATCGTTGCATTACCAGAAAAAAAAGTTATATTCAAAGAAACATTTAAACAGGTTTTATGCTTATAATAGCCAAGAGCAGGAAGACAAAATCTCTACTCTGTAAACTGCATTAGAATTTCATTTTTCTTTACTAGTTTATAGGTCTCAAGAGGCATATGTGGGTTTAATATCTGCACAGTCACAATCACCCACTTTCCTCAAGGTAATGCAGGACACACACACACAGCTCACAAGTCTAACTGTCCTTGGGTACTCTTTTATAGTTCCCTTTTCTCATTAGTTATAGTCACTTTCTGGATCTCCTCTGCCACATTGGTGCTAACTACATATATCCTGAGATCGGTTCTAGTAAAGCTCCTGGATCAGTGGAATCATGTTTTAGGGAATTAATTCCTACTTGGCTTCTAAGATTGCTCACTTGATCACATTAGCCTTTTATTATACTCATTTTAGACTAGGGACCACTTATATCATCACCTTTCAGAATACATACCTTCTTGACTCTCATAAACCTATCAATTTACATTTAAAAAATATTAAAGTGCAGTTGACATATAATTTTATATTAGTTTCAGGTTTATAGCACAATGATTTGATATTTATATATCTTAATATGTGATCACCACAATAAATCTAGTACCCACCTATCACCGTGCAAAGTCATCATGATATTATTAACCGTATTCCCTATGCTGTATACTACATCCCCAAGGCTTATTTATTTTATAAATGGAAGTTT
The DNA here is from genome assembly GCA_004027375.1 of Macroglossus sobrinus. Lineage (NCBI taxonomy): Eukaryota > Metazoa > Chordata > Mammalia > Chiroptera > Pteropodidae > Macroglossus > Macroglossus sobrinus. The sequence continues at coordinate 90,663 of PVKZ01002829.1, read as the reverse complement.
GTAACCCTTGTTCCTCTTCACCTTTTTCACCCATCCTTCCATGACCCTTCCTCTCAGGCAACCATCAGTTTCTTCTCTGTATCTATGTATGATTTTTAATGTGTTTTTTTCTTTTAGACTCCACATATAAGTGAAATCATATGGTATTAGTCTTTCTCTGTCTGACTTATTTCACATAGCATAATAACATCTATGTCCATATTGTCGCAAATGGCAAGATTTCATTCTTTTTTTATTGCTGAGTATTACTCCATTATGTGTGTGTGTGTGTATGTGTGTATCTCACATTTTCTTTATTCATTCACCTATCGATGAACACCTAGGTTGCTTCCATATCTTGGCTATTATAAATATGGCTGCAATAAAAATAAGGGTAGATGTATCTTTCTGAATTAATGTTATTTTCTTTGGATAAATACACAGAAGAATTGCTGGGTTGTATGGTAGTTCTATTTTTATTTTTTTGAGGAAACATCATACTGTTCTCCATAGCGTCTTCACCAATTTGAATAAAATATAGGCAGTAGGTCTTTGACATCCATCTTAGCAATAACTTTTTAATATATCTCTCCAGGAAAGGGAAACAAAAGAAAAAATAAACAAATGAGACTACATCAAAGTAAAAAGCTGCATCATAGAAATGAAAATCATCAACAAAACGAAAAGACAACTTACTGAATGGGAAAAGACATTCGTCAATATACTTTTGATAAAGGGTTAATATCCAAAATTTAAAAGAACTCATATACCTCAACACCAAAAAATAATCCAGTTACACAATGGGCAGAGGACATGTCCATCTTCAAAGAGGACATGTAGATGGCCAATACACATATGAAAAGATGTTCAACGTCACTAATCACCAGAGTAATGCAAATTAAAACCACAATGAGATCACCTCACACCTGTCAGACTGGCTAAGTGTTACTACTGTATAGAAATATAATAAATTTTTTATTTTTAATTTTGTATTCTGCAACTTTACTGAATTCATTTATTAGTTTTAATACTTTTTGTGGAGTTGTTAAGCTTTTCTATATATATAGTATCATGTCATCAACAAATAATGACAGTTTTACCTCTTCCTTTCCAATTTGGATGCTTTCTATTTCACACAGAAAAAAAAAACACTTAATGCCTAGAAAATAACATATGAGAAAACCTAGACTCTCGAGATGGAGATGACTTTTTGGATACAATGCCAAAAGCATGATCTGTGAAAAAATAATTGATAAGTTGGACTTGATTAAAATTATAAACTTCCCCTCTGCAAATTATACTGTCAAGAGAATAAAAAGACAAGCCACAAAAAATATTTGCAAAAGATATATCTGATAAAGAACTGATATATCCAAAATATAAAAAGAACTCTTAAAACTCAACAATAAGAAATAACAACTTGATTAAAAAATAAAGACCCAAAAGACACCTACCAAAGAATATATACAGATGGAAAGTAAACATATGAAAATATTTTCAATACTGTATGTCATTAGGGAATTGCAAATTAAAACAATGAAAGACCACTAAACACCTATTAGAATAGCTCAAATCCTGAACAATGACAACTAATGCTGGTGAAGATGTGGAGCAACAGAAACTCTTATTCATTGATGGTGGTAATAAAAAATAATATAGCCACTTTGGAAGGCAATCTGGCAGTTTCTAGCAAAATAAAATATACTCTTATTATATGATCCAGCAACTGTGCTCCTTGGTATTTACTCAAAGGAGTTGATAATATATATCTACACAAAAACCTGCATGCAGATGTTTATAGCAGCTTTGTTCATAATTGCAAAAACTTGGAAGCAATCAAGATATGTTTCAATAGGTGAATGGATGAATAAACTATGAAATACCTAGAAAATGGGATATTATTTGGTGCTAAAAAAAATGAGCTATCAATCCATGAAAAGACAGGGAGGAAACTAATGTATATGACATTCTGGAAAAGGCAAAACTACGGCTACAGTAAAAAAGTTCAGTGCTTGCCAAGGAATTGGGCAGGCGAGGGATGAATAATCAGAGCACAGAGGACTTTTAGGGCACTGGAAATACTTTGTATGATACTAAAATAATAAATACATGCCATTACATATTTGTCCAAATCTACAGAATGTATAACACTAGGAGAGAACCCTAATGGAAACTATGAATTTGGGGTGATTATGACATATCTCTATTGGTTCATCATTTGTAACAAGTGTACCACTCTGGTGAGAATGTCAATAATGGGGTAAGAAGAAGGCAGAATACTGCACAATTTTAGAATCTCACAGCAATGAATCAGCATTCCAATTTTATCACATCTTCCACAACACTTGTTACTATACATCCTTTTCTATAATAGCCATCCTAGAGGTTGTGAGTGGTATCTCATTGTGAGTTTTTTTTCAATATTCATGTTTTCTCAATGAAATTATGAAACAATAACACCAGCTAAGAAAGAGGAGGGGAAAGGGGTTATTGGAGGCTTGAGGACAAATGAAAAGGAATGAAATAGAATTATCTGATAGTGAGAGAGTAAATGTATTCGGGTTAAGTAGTAGGACTGTAAACAATGTTAAGGGCTCAATCAAAATGTGTGACCATGTATTTTAAGAAAGTCTAGACAATATTTTTGTTTTTTCCTCTTTCCTAGCCAATTAATTTTAGGGGATAGCCATGATAAAGTTTTCACCAGTCTATAACAAAAAAAAGAAAAATGAGAACAATACTGATAGCTTCTCATAAAACTTTTTTCGATCTGAATGGCTATTTTATTCTGAAATGTTATCATTTTACAATTTAGTGTCAAAATATCCTTTCATAAAATAATGGTAATGGGAGATGGCAGATTCTTTCATTGCTATTGATGGCCTAATGTTTTGTTTATGTTTTGTTTTTACTCGGCACATGAAAAGTTGGTAATTTGATGCTGCCCCATCTATATTTTTAAAAATTGAGAAACCAAAATCACAGATCACTAATACATCTAATACTACACTGGCTATGTAAAAAAATGAATAAAATAACAACTGGATAGAAATACAGTAAAAATTTAACAACGGTTATCTCTGAGTAATAGGTTTATGGACAATTTTTATTTTCTTCTCTATGCTTTAATGTGCAATATTAACGTTTCTATGAAAAACTTTTTTTTAAGAATCAAGAGATGTTAAAAAATTGTAATGGCATAGCACATTATAAAATGTCTAATGAATATTTTAACTGAAGAGTTTGCTTTAAAATTCCATCTCCTTTTCTAAAATTTAATATACAATAGTGCCTGGTTTTTCTCTCTGAATCCTACTATAGCTTAAAATTGAGTCTGCTTTTTTTCATACACAGAGAGTTATGCTTAATTCTCTATTGTCTCAAGGTTCACTTAGAATTAATGTTTGTTCTGTTGCTGGAAGAGTACTTGCTGACCTAAAAACATGCTAGTAATTGGTGACCTTCAAAAGATATTCTGCAAGAAAACAACCCCCTCACTGTATATAAGCAATGTTGAAAATTTTTAACAAAGATATGTTGCTGCCAAAACCAAAGAAAGGTTATCAGTGATTAGCAAATGGTATTCTGAAAAAGTTTTCATAATTACAATAATCTTTCAATGCTCTGAAGTCTGGAGTAAAATATGGTTAAACTGCAAGAAAGAAAAATTCAAGAGTTAGACATGCCAACTCAAACAACAGGGCACATTGGTTACTTTATTGATTTAGCTTTAATCTTTCAGGAAACAGAGCCTTATCTTCATTCTTCCTGATGTGACCAATAAAAAATTCCTGTTGGAAGACAAATAGGAAGGGATGTAGTTCTCAAGGAGGCTAATAAAGACAAATCTAAGAGCTTGGGGGCAAGGGTCAGTGAAATCCTCTTCAAGTGAAAAGTTACTCTAGTCATTGGTTTGCTTATCACAGGGTGGAAAATATTTATAGAGAGATTCCAATTACCATTCTCAACAAAACAAATGAGATATGACTTGAGAAGAAGTTGAGGTCGATAAACTTAATTTTCTTTCTCAATTAGAATGACCCTCTTATTCTCTCATTCAATGCTTTATTAAGTTTTAAAAATAATCAGCCAGCTTAATATTCTTGGACAATTAATGCTTGAAAATTATCTTTATGAGCTAACTTCTAACTCACCATCCTCTATATATTGGAAACATTTTCATCCATACTCCTTCCCTTATTCCTCACACCCAGTTAGTCATCAGGTTCTGATAACTAAACCTACATGAATCCATGCTCTCCATTTTATTAGACATTCTCCAGTTCAAGTGCTTTTCACAACTCCCTAAGAATATATTAACCAAATGATTCTTTATTTCTTCTGTCTCCCCAAAACAATCTATCTTACATATTTCTCCTTTCACAGAAATGATCTTATTCCCATGGAAAACCAAATCTTCTTAATTTGCTTTTAAAGTCATCTCCTGTCAATTTCCCAAGGAGTCTGTTCCTATAGTTATTATATCTTCATGTGGAACATCTTATCTACTGGATTAATCACATCATCCTACTGACATGCTTGAGTAACCACTACTTAAACAGAAGCCCTTCCTTGATCCAACAACTATCTCCAGGTACTATTCCATTTCTTTACTTCCCTTTATAACAATATTTTTCTAAAGAGTCATCTTCACTTTCTATCACAACTTTCTCACTCCCTATTCACGCTCTTACAACTCCAATTATGTTTCTATTATAGCCACTGTGCTAGAACCATTTTTTGTAAATCTTATAAACAACTTCCATTTTATTGTAGTAGAAAACACAAAGAAGTCAACATGCACCTTGTTTTCCTCCTATCTTACTGCCCACCTTTGTCCACATCCATTCCCAGGTTCTAGTATCTCACTTGGAAATTTGGAATTCCTTCTGCCTTAGTCCCGAGCCTTCATCTTTTTTCTACACATTAATCACTGATTTCATCCATTTCCATTTCTTTAAATGTGACCCACTTACCAATTATTTCCAAATTTATTTCTGAAGTGCTGACCTCTTCTTAGGGCTTGAGACTCTTGCAAAAGTTTACCTGACAACTATTCTTGAATATCTCACAGGTATTTCAAACCTAATATTTATAAAACTAAAATCTTGACCTTCATCCCAAAACTTCTACCAGTCTTCTCTTTCTTAGTAAATGATGCAATCTTCTAGTCAATTAAATTCAGAAACTATGAGTCATTCTCAATTGCTCTATTTCCTCTACCCATAATATCCAACTAAGTCTATCATCCAGTTATACCGTTCTGTATAGCTCTTGCTCTATAACAAGCCATCAATGTTTCTTATCTGGGACCCTAAAATAGCCCATGTATATGTCTTCAGCCCTGACTTCATTTCTGAGAACAATTACTAAATATCAAAATAAATGTGGGCTTTTCATTGTCATTGTAAGGTAGAATAACAGACTTCTTTAAATAAGAACATATCACAGCACTTGTAAAAACTAACCATTTTACTACACAAATTAGATTTACATATTTTTCAGGAATATAGCAAAAGTAATAAGCAAAGTATGCCCTAGTAAGTATATATTTGTGACTTTTAAACAAAAGAGCAGTTTAGAACCTTGTCTGTCAAAAGGAAACAGTGAATAGCAGTCAGAAAACCAGTATTATCCTTAGTGCTTTAAGAACTGCTTACTTCGGTTGTTTCCATGTCTTGGCCACTGTGAATAATGCTGCAATGAACATCAGGGTGCATATATCTTAATAGATAACTTTTTTTCAAATTTTGGGGGTTGATACCCAGAAGAAGTATTGTTGAGTAATATGGTAATTATAGTCTTAATTTTTTGAGGACCCTCCATGGAAACAAAGTGTACTTTGATAGATGACTGGAAAAAAGATTTGGTACGTATATACGATGGAATATTACTCAGCCCTAAAAAATAATAAACTACTGCCATTTGTGACAACATGGACAGATCTTGAGATTATTATGCTAAATGAAATAAGTCAGACAGAAAAAGTTGAGAACTATATGATTTCACTCCTACATGGAATATAAAACTGAAAGCAACAAATGAACAAGACAAATGAAAACTCATAGACACATACAACAGTTTAGAGGTTACCAGAGGGAAAGGGGAGAGGGAAGAAGTAGATAAGGATAAAGGGGGTCAAATATATGGTTACAGAAGGAGATTTGACTTTGGGTGGTGAATATACAATGTGATATACACATAATGTATTATAGAATGGTACACTTGAAACCTATATAATTTTTATTAACCAATGTCATGCCAATAAATTTAATTTGAAAAGAACTCTTTGGCTAATACTTGTGTGAAGACTATGAGACTAAATCTATACTATGAGGTGTATGCTCATTGTCAGGTCATTAAATTTTGAAATGACTGCACATTTACTTAAACCACATATTCTGGATCACAGAAATAATCATCTTTTAAACTGTAATTTAAACTATCAACCTTCTAATTTTGAGATGATTACAGATTCAGACAGTTGTAGAAAATAATAGAGAGATACTTTGTACCCATACTCAGTTCCCTCCAAAAGTAACATCTTCCAAAACTAAAATGCAATGTCAAACCAAGATTTTGACATTGATATAGTCGAGACACAGAACATTTCCATTACCACGAGAATTTCTTATTCTGTCATTTATAGCCAAATTCACGTCCCACCTGCCCTTATCCCCTCCATAACACATGGTAGTAACTCATCTGGTATCCATTTCTGTAATTTTGACATTTCAAGAATGTTATATAAATAAAATGTATAGCAAGTAACCTTAGTCATTGGCTTTGTTTCATTCAGCATTATTTCCTGGCAATTCATTGAGGTTGCTGCATATATCAATAGGTCACTCCTTTTTTATTGCTGAGTAGTATTTCATTGTATAGATGTACCATAGTTTTGTTAAACATTAACCAATTTGAAGGACATTTAGGTTGATTCCAGTTTCTGGCTGTTATAAAGAGAACTTACATGAACCTTCATGTACATACAGGTTTTTGTGGGAACATAATTCTTCATTTTTTCTAGAATAAATGCATAAGAGTGCAGTTTCTGGGTCGTATAGTAGCTGCATATTTACTCTTTTGTTAGTTTTTAAGAAACTGTCAAACTCTTCCAGAGTAGCTATGCCATTCTACATTCCCACTAGTAATTAATGAACAGTCAGTTTTTCAACATTCTCGCGAGAACCTGGTGTTGCCACAGTTTTATTTTAACCATTCAGATATGTGTGTAGTGATATCTCATATAGATTTAATTTGCCTTTCCTAACAGTTAATGATGTTGAACATCTTTTCATGTGCTTATTTGCCATCTGTATTTTTCTCTGTAATTTTGCATTTTCAATCCTCCTATGAACAAACTGAGTTTTGCCATATGTCTAGACCTTGAATTTGGATTATGACTTTGAAGAGATTCATAAGGTGTCTTGAGGCAGTGCTAGTTTTTATTTAGCTATTACATCATTTTCTCAAGTCCATCAGTAGATACTACCTTAATCAACTTAATCTTAGAAAATGTTTATATAAGGAAAGTCAACCCCAAATATTATGTGTAGAAAAATTAAAGTATTTTGCAATATTTTTCTGCCTTAAAAACCTAAGGAACAAAAAGAACACACTAATCAAAAATAGACTCACAAATATAGAGGATAATCTGGTGACAGTCAAAGAGGAGGATTAAGGGACTGGAAGAATGGGGTGAAGGGTTAAAAACTACAAATTAGTAGTTGATAGATGGTCACGGGGATGGGGAGCATGGCATAGGGAATGCAGTCAGCATTAATATGATGGCTAAGTGGAGGGCCAGGGGAGGGAAGGAGCAATTGGGGGGGTCATTTTATAAATTACATAAATGTCTAACCAATGTATTATATACTTGAAGCTAATAATAATTTTTTTTAAAAAAAAATAATCTAATTGAGAGGAAAAAATGGCTTAAATGATAGAGGCTCTGTTCATCCCTCTGGCGACCAAGTTAAAGTTGTGATGGAAATGAGGAGCAGCAGCAAGGAAAATTCACCTGAGATCTTGACGAACAAGCCATACAACTAGGGAGAAATCCGAGAACTTACCTTGCAATGGCAGAAGGTAGGATAAGATGAGGACACGGGGTTGCCCGATCCCGTGGGGCTGAGTGGAATGGAGGCTGTGGTAGCAGTAGCAGTAGAAGCCTCTTAAAGGGGCCACATCCGTGAGTGAATTTTCTAGGTGATGAACCTGCTCGCTCTGAGCACCAGTGCTGGTTCAGCTGCACGCAGAGGGCACCAGGGAATTACAGGAAGACATTATCAGAGTGAGAGCCTAAGCGAGACTCCCTGTACAGAAGTGATGGTGGTATCCATTGTCCCCATCTCCCCCCCATCTCCCAGTGCGTGGACACAGCACTGCCCTAGCTGTGACGTCATCAAACTGGATAACAGAGGTCACTCCGCCCAGAGGATTTCCTGAAACCCTCCCACCAAACTCGTGGCTCCACCCCAGCCATATCCAGGTGTGTCCTCAGCGAGTCAGGTGCTCCTTGCTGAGTGGCACCTAGACTCACACTAGAGACAGCTGGCCTCAGATTCTGGTGTGGCCTTTTGAGGCAACTATAAGCATAGCATCTGTGGATTGCTTGCTGAATCTTAACAGGTGGCCCCAGAGGGGTAGAGGCTTGGGCTAAATTTGGCCTGCAGCTGAACTCCTCTCAGGACTGTGCCACTGGACACCTACCAAACAAATCAACACTACTAAAACTGGGAAACTTAGGAGTTTTGCTTAGCACACAGAAACAGACACAGAAAGGCAGCCACAGTGAGAAGACAAAGAAGCAGAAACCATATGAGAGAAGAGAACACAGACCCAGGAATAATGGAGTCAAGTAATCTAATAGATGCAGAGTTCAAAACACTAGTTATAAAGATGCTCAATTAACTTTTGAGAAGTGTAGATAAATTCAGCAAAGAGATAAAAATGGAAAGGGAAATTATAAAAGGGAACTGATATGATATGAAAAACACATTATCTGAGATGAGAAGTATATTAAATGGAATAAACAAAGGAATAAACAAAGTGAATAAAGAAAAGGATCATATACTCTATCTAGAGGATGGGAAAGCCAAGTACATACAATCATATTGGCAAGAGATGAGATGCCAAGATTATAAAAATAATTTAAGGAGCATATGGAACACTATTAAGGGTCCAAATATCTATCTGATCACCGTAACTGAAGAAAATCAAGATGTTGAACAGCTGTTTGAAGAAATAATGATGGAAAACTTCCCTAACCTGGTGAAGAGAATGGACATAAAACCCCAGGAAGCTCAGAGAATTCCAAAAATCAGAAATTCAAAGAAGCCTACACTGAGATACATCATAATTAAAACACCAAATGTTAAATACAGAAATAAAAAACAATATTAAAAGCGGCAAGAGAAAAACAGATAATTACTTATAAGGGAACACTCATAAGACTGGCAGCTGATTTCTCAAAAGAAACTATGCAGGACAGAAGGGCTTGGCAAAAAATATTCAACAGGATGAAGACTCAGGATCTACAACCAAGAATAATTTATCCAGCAAAGCCATCATTTAGAGTTGAAGGACAGATAAAGAGCTTTCCAGGAAAAAATAAGCTAAAGGAATTTATCAACACTAAGCCAGTATTACAGGAAATGTTGGAGGGACTTCTTTATGAAGAAAATATACAAAAGATTCACTTCAGATTAAAAGACACACACAGACTAAAAGGAAGGGGATGGAAAAAGATATTATTTTGCAGTATCTAGAAGGTATTTAAGTCAGAAAGAGAAAAATAAACACTATATGATTTCACTTATATGTAGAATCTAAGGAACAAAAGGAACAATCTAATCAAAAACACTCATAAATATAGTGGACAATTTTATGATGGACAGAGGGGCGGGGGTTTGGGGGGCTGGGAGAATGGGGTGAATGGTTTAAGAAGTCCAAATTTGTAGCTGATGGATGATCATGTGGTTGGGGAGCCTGGCATTGGGAATGTAGTTAGCATTTATATGATGGCTAGGTGGAGGGTCAGGGGAGCTAGAGAACTATTGGGGATCATTTTACAAACTATATAGATGTCTATATAGATGTACTGTATACTTGAAACTAATTTAAATAAATAAATTTTAAAAAAATTAACTTAATTGGACTGTCATGAGGCTAAACTGAAACCAGATATTTATGGTATTAGCAAAGCTCATTGGAAATTGTTTCAAGTAACATGAACTGATGACAGTTTAAAATATATTAGCTCGAGGACAGCTCATAAAAAGGTTACTAGCAAGTGCATGATATTTCGTTAGAGGGTGGTTAATACTTTTGTCTTCATAGGGGATGGCTGAATGAACAGTATGCTTTTACCAAGTGCAGATTCATCAATTTTCCTCCTTACTGCACTGCTGCTGCTAGATCTACATAAAATAGTGTTAGGGGAGAGAGGAGAAAGTAAAACAGACTTTATTCTACTTTCTCTAAGAGTCAAAAAGGAATCTTAGAGGTGCTTTCTTTTCAACCTGCTCCCAAGTTGTATTTTCTAAATTTCACTCCAATTTATCTATATAAAAATTTTCCCATCAGAACCCTATAGCATTACAAAATTCCCCCAATAAAGTGAATAAATTCAGTAGTAGTAAAGACTATAGTCCATTATTTACAGTCGAGTTTTCTTTTTAAACAAAATAGTGTGCATTTTAGCATCAGAAGTTAAGTAAAAAAGTGTTTAACAAGCCTTGACTACTTTATTCTGTAAAGTTAAATGGTTTCCACTAGGATTTAATGTCTAAAGAGATCAGTTTGAACACTAGATTCTATGTGAAGAGTTGAGGCTTAGATTTTTTTTTAATCATTTGCATCCAATTACATGTGATAGTAAGCTTAGCTATCACATATACTCTGTGCCAACAATATGTTAAGAAATTTTCTCACCACTCATTTAATGTTTACCTCAATCTTATGAGGTAGATATTTTTATATTGGTTTTACACATGAGAAAACTAGTGCTCTGAGAGATTAAGTCATTTGTCCAGGGTGACACAGTTAGCAAGGTATAGAACCAGACTCCTCTGTCGCCAAGTCTATACTTTGTACTGCTCTGATCTAGGATGAGTAGTCATCCCAATAAATTCTTTGAGTGGGGAGAGGAAGCAGGGGAGTTTGAAACATTAAATCAACTCTGAAGTCATAGAACAGTGAGTTCCTTGTTCACCTAGTGGTTATCCCACAGAAAATTTAAAACTAAATCTTATATCTCCCTGACATCAATCCCTGTTATTTCCAAATGTTAAATCCAAATGTATGTAGGATGGTAAATCCTTCACTAACACACACACACACACACACACACACACACACACACACACACAAACAAACTTGTACACAATGCAAACATATTTCATATTTCTTCACAGAAGTTGTCCCCTCACCCCACCTTCCACACGCATACTGATCACCCACTGTTAAAACAGGGTGTGGGTATAGTGTTGAATAAATGATTGCTTAAGGGACACGACTTCCTCCTGGAGAGCTATCATATGAAAACATCGGCAAGGCATTCTATGGATCTGTGTAAGAATGAGAAAAGAGGGCAAAGAAGATCGACTCTTCCTACCTTTCAAAGAGCTTTGATAACAATGTATATAAATACCATATCCCTTGAATGATAGTCATAATTGCTTCAAAATTTTTTTCTTCTGCTTTATTGAAATATAATAGACAATTAGGTGTTCATATTTAAATTGTACAATTCAATGAGTTTTTTTCAATTATAGTTAGCATACAATATATTAGTTTCAGTTGTACAACATAGTGATTAGAAATCTAGCACACCATTAAATCTAGCACCCCTCTTCTCCTTACATATTTATTACAGTATTCACTATTTTCCCTATGCTGCACTTTCTATCTCCATGTCTATTTTGTAACTATCCATTTGTACTTCTTAATCACTTTGCCCTTTTATGCCTCAATCCCCCTTCCATCTAGTAGCCCTCAGAAGTCTCTATAAGTTTGTTTCCATTATTGTTGTTGTTGTTTTGTTCTTTAGATTCCAGATGTATGTGAAATTATGTGGTATTTGTCTTTATATAACTTCATTTAGCACAATACCCTCTAAATCCATCAAGGCAATATCTCTTTCTATCCCCTTCATTTTAGTCTGTATGTGTCTTTTTATCTGAAGTGAGTCTCTTTTAGGCAGGATATTATAATGGTCTTGTTTTCTTATCCATTCAGCCACTCTATCTTTTGGTTGGAGCATTTAATTCTTTTCTATTTGAGATACTTGTTGATAGGAATGTAGTCATTACCATTCTTTACTCTTGTTTTTGATTCATGTTATTTTTCTTCTTAAAGAAGTCCCTATAAATTCCTTTAGCTTATTTTTGTCTGGGAAGCTCTTTCTATGTTCTTTGACCCTAAATGATAGCTTTGTTGGATAAAGCATCCTTGGTTGTAGATCCTGGGTTTTCATCACATTGAATATTTTGTGTTAAGCCCTTCTGTCCTGCATAGTTTCTTTTGAGAAATCAGTTTCCAGTCTTACAGGTACTCCCTTGTAGGTAACTAACTGATTCTTCTCTTGCTGCTTTTAAGATTCTCTCTTTATATTTAACCTTTGGCATTTTAATTATAATGTGTCTTGGTGTGGGCCTCTTTGGATTAATCTTTTTTTGGATTCTGTGAGCTTTCTGGGGTTGTATGTCTATTTCCTTCACCAGATTAGGGAAGTTTTCCATCATTACTTCTACAAATAACTCTTCAACTTCTTGGTCCCCTTCAGGTACCCATATGAATCCCATAGGCTCCTTAAATTATTATTTTAGTCTTGGCTTCTTTTTTTCTTGACATTCTGATTGAGTTTTCTTGGCTTCCTCATCTTCTATATCAGTGGTTTGATCCTCTTCTTCATCCACTCTGTTGATTCCCTCTAATATACTTCTCATCTCAGATAATGTGTTCTTCATTTCTGACTGGTTCACTTTTCTCATTTCCATTTTTATGTATTTTATCTCTTTGCTGAAGTTCTTACTGAGTTCATCTACACTTCCCCTAAGTTCATTGAGCATCTTTATAAGCAGTATTTTGAACTCTGCATCTGTTAGGTTGCTTGACTCCATTATTCCTGGGTCTCTGTTCTTTTCTCTCATATGGCCTCTGCTTCTTTCTCTTCCCATTTTGGCTACCTTTCTGTGTCTGTTTCTGTGTATTAGCAAAGCTCCTAAGTCTCCCGGTTTTATTAGCTTGGCTAATAAGTTAGGGGAGGAGCAGTTTTAGGGAATCCTCTGGGTGAAGCAACCTCTGTTATCCAATTTGATGACATCTCAGCTATGGTTGTACTGGGTCTGCACACTGGGAGAAGGGAGGGGATCACCAGAGGAACAATGGATACTGCTGGCACTTCTGCCTGGGAGAAAGCCTCACCTCCAGCTCTCACTCCAACAATTCAATGTACCCCTGTAAGTCCCTGGTGCCCCTGAGCAGCTGACCCAGTGTTGTTGCTCAGAGCGAGCAGGTCTGTCACCACAAAATTCTGCTCGTGGACATGGCCCCCTTAAGAGGCATCTGCTGGCTTCTGCTGCCACAGCCTCTGTCCCAGTCAGCTGCTCAGGACTGGGCAGCCTCGTGTCATCACCCCCTCCTACCTTCTACTGTTACAGAGTGATTAATTATTTATCTCCCTATTTGTAGTGCTTCTGTTCATGTAGATCCCAGGTGACTCTGCTTTCTGTTTGCTCTATGTTCCCATCCCAACTTTGATGTGGTCACAAATGGGATAAACAAAGCCTCTATCATCAGTGCCATTTTTAGTTGCCTCTCTGCTTCGAAATTCTTATAGGTGAGGCATGCAGGTGTTTAGCTCCATACTAATCCACCTCAACCATTCAGAGTCAGAAAACTATAATAGTAATACATTTTTGTTTAAGTTCTACTATGTATCCGGCATTGAACTAATGTTTATATATAATTAAGTTGTTTAATTCTCACAACAACCCCATATGCAATTGGTTCTATTATTATCTTCATCTTATAAATGAAGAAATGAAGATGTAGAAATAGAAAGACTCACACTCAAGCTCACACAGTTCATGACTAGTAACTGGCTCAAGAGAAATGTAACCTCAGACATGTGTGTGTGTTGTTTGTATATATATGTATACACACACACTTTTGTCCCAAGTATGATGAACTTACTTTTTGAATTAAAAATTGGGATATGTATTCTAACAAGTTCAAATGTATGTATAAAAACAACAAAAACAAAATCTATTTGAGTTTAGCCTCTTGCAAAATCTAACCTGTGTAGTCAGGGTGCTTATATAGTTGAGAAAGATATGAAGCAGAATTTGAATGTTTTTATAATTCATCTAGCTGTATGATTTTGCTATATATAATAAGGTCCCTGAATGGAACCTCCACTATTAATGATGATAAAAGTGATGATAAGCCCAACATAGAAGGAAGAATGGAAGACTTAGATGGATTAACATGTTCTAAGATGTAATGTCCTAAATGCCTTCCTCCTTCCACAATTATGCTAACATGTTGCTGAAATATGTTGCTGAATCTAGAGACTCACAAGAATCAGATTTGTGAAACAGGGGGAGAAGGGATCTATATCATCTGGCACCATGGTTTATATTCATTATCTCATTTAGGCCTCTTAGGATAGTATAGGTAGTATAATTATCCTAATTTTCCAGATAAGGGAACTGATATGTATAAGATCCTAATGTAACCAAGGAGGAACTTCAGGGTTTGGGCAAAAAGGAATTTATTTTCTCAGAGTACAACCAGGTACCACTGGTAGTTATGTGCACAGATTGACTTCATGGAGTTCTACTGTATTCCCAGATTGGATTAGATCTCCCGCTCAAATGCTGTCATAAATTCCTGTACTCTTTGGCTCCTATCAATGCTAAAATTAATTGTATAATATTTTATTACTCATCTTCCCCCAGTAAACTCACCTATCAGCCCTGTTTCAGTAGAACTCTATCTGTCTCATTCATTTTTTGCAGCTCTAGCACTCAGTTCAGTTCCTGGCACATGGCCAAAACTCGATAACTATTTGGTAAATGAATAAATTGTATTAGCAGATCAAGTACTGGACAGGAAGTTAAAGCAGAAAGAATTACATAGATGTTACCCAGTTATTTCTGCTGTCAACAACTGAATTAATTAGGTCCCAAACAAATCCCCCCATTATCATCACCACTCACCTAAACAGCTGCAACTCTTGGGTTCCTATCTCATTAACTAAAACCACAATTAACCTAATCACTCAGGCCAGAAACCTTGGAATCCAACTTGACTTTTCCTTTAAATCCCATAATGAATCATTTTCTAATTCCTATTAGATCTATCCATCCTTCAGTATCAGACTCTAATACCATATTGTCCATGGAGCTTTCTTTATACATGAAGACAGTGAATGAAGGAAAACAAAAAATTTCTTAGTTTTTAGTTCAGTTCTCATGATATATGGTACCTCCTCCACGACGTTTTAATTTGTACCTTATATTACTAAATTTATGTGTGTAAGAATGTATCTGTCTATGTATCTAATGTATATGCATATATGTGTACATATGTACATATGTATGTATGTATGCATGCATGTATCTATCTATCTATCATCTATCTATCTATCTATCTATCTATCTATCTATCTATCATCTATCAAACTAACAAAAAGTACCCCATACATGAAAAAATATATCCTTTAAGTCAGGGAAAATATACATTATTATTTACCCCCCTCCAACATACTTCAACTAACAAAATGATTTGCACATAACTAGTTGATAAATATTTTTGAATAACACGATTTGTTAAATTATTCAAATATTGATATTCCTAGCATGACTTGTTTTTAATACCTAGAGAGAAGACGGTCAGTTCTTTATTATTTTTCCTTGAATAGAGACTTTTTTCACTAGAAATATGGTGATTAGAGACCCAGAAATAATGAGTGGATGCTTGAGCCAACTAGAGGAACATTTCCCACTACAGACCTCAGATGACCCCATTGGAAAAATTGCCACATATGACTCAGCCTTCACAGAACATGTAGATACATTTCGATGAGACTGAGGGCCTGTGGAGACATGACACATTCTTGATGTTCCCTAAAAACAGAGAGAGCTTGCCAGATGCAATACCTTGCCTGTTTTACTGGCTATGTGATCTATTACTCTCATTTACAAACTCATCAATAATGTAATTTTTCTAGGAAAAAAAGCCAACAAAATTCTTGTAATGCTTGTTATTGTGTTTAAATGTACATCACACTTAATAAAACCCTCATTGGAGGCCATTAGAGATTCTAGGGTACCAACTTCTTATTCTGAAATCTGGCAATTAAAAAGAAAGAGCTAAATATTTTTCCTGAGTGACTAAATCAACCTAATTAATGAAGATAACCTATTCTTTATGGAACAATTTTAACTAATTAATAAGGAAGGAACAATAAAATTAGAAAACAATGGTTCTGTGATCCCAAATAATATAACTGATTCAGACAACAATGCTAAAACCATTATATGGTAACTTGGAGGATTTAACAATTGAGAGATCAGGCAATACTACCAGAATCCACTGATTGATGGGTCTTCAGTAAAAGTGAGTCTTCAATCATTGTGTGATACCTGTTGTGATGCAGTATGAGGTCCACAGTACCATCTATGAAATATTCTTACCAAAAATCTCAAACCCAAATCTAATTTGTCTCCTGGAGATAATTTTCATGTATAATAAATGTGGAGGCTAAAAATACAAGTTCAATGATATCATAAAGAAGCAAAGTCAAACCAAGAATGTGAGACTTTATACAGAGTAACTATCCCAGTTTTTGCAACACACCTCTCTACCATTTCAGAGGTAAAAATGTTTTAGAAGTACAGGGCATGTCTGGGAAGAATAAAATGCAAAGCAAACAACTGAGACAAATTATTTTTGTATTTGTTTATCAAGCTACTAAAAGGTTCAAAATCTAGCACAGAAGATAAACAGATATTAGAAAATATATAGGCCATTTTTTGAATTATAATATTACTTAACCTCCTTGTTTGCTGATATTATATATATTGAAATTCTATAATGACAAATACTTTCCTTACTACTCATGTTAGGAACAAATGGGAAACCAGAAAAAGAAAATTTTGTTTAACTCAAATCATTGGTGTATTAGATGAGCTTACACACTTATAGAAGATGAATGAGGTTGTGGTCTTTGTAGAGACCACTCCATTTAATCCTGACAAAACCAAGAGGCCACTAAAACTACACAACTGTAACTAAAAAACAAAAATTATAAAATCTAAATTTCTCCCACAAAGAGACCACATCAGCAAAAGAAATTAAACTAATTAGCAATTAAGTTGATTACTAATAAAATCTAAATGACTGTTAAAATTATATTCACAAGAGTATATCACCAAAAGTTTTATGCTAAAACATACTCAATAAATGTTGTCTGTGAATGCAAAAGCTCTCATGGATTTACACTCAGCTATCCTTTTTCAGAAAGCATACAGAGAAAATAATCTACCTCAAAAAGTTTACACTTTTCCTGAGCAGATGGGAGTGTGGCTGCTATATGAAAGTAGAAGTCATTTGAATGTTGCACAGGATAAGACTGTCCACTCAGAAAATAATTGGGATTAATAGGAACAAAGTTTATCTACTGCCTGCACCAAAAAATACCAGGCCGATAGGACAAATGAAGCCCAAGGAATCCATGCCACTCTCTGCTGCTCCTCCCTAAATCCACTTAGTTATTGGATAATGCTTCTAACTCAGTTCATGAATCAAAATTAACATATTCTAACAAAATATCAGGTGCCCTTATTGACCCCTGAGGATAAGATCTAGAACTAACTTTGCTGTATTGAACCCCGTGTTACTTGGTAAGTCAAAGATGCTTACTGAGAACTGTATATTAGGCACTTGTGGACCTGGAAGTGAAATAAAGACACATATATTATCTACAACTCAAATTACTAGACATTGTCTCAGGACATTAGTCAGTGAGTCTTCTGTGACTAGAGGTCTGCACAAACCCCCTATCTACTTGGTAGGGGTTTATGTCAACTAGATTGTCCTTTAGGTAGCTGCTGAATCATCTCTTCTCATCACTAAAGTCTGCTTTGACAAAAATCCTGGTTCCATGTCATTCCCTTCTTTAATCTCTTATGTTTGTGTTCAGAGTCATTGTCATCACCAGAGAGAGTATGTGTTTTATTGATTTATTGTCTATCTTCTCCTACTAGATCATAAGCTCTATGAGGGTAGGGGGCTTGTGTTATTTTGTTCAATGATAGATCTTTTTTGCCTGGAACAAGGTAGGCACTCAATACATATTTTAAATTGGTGGATAGGATAGATGAACATATCACAGAAAACATCAATTGGAGGAGAAATAGAGAATAAGGAAAAGAAGAAAATATTAAGAATATTTTGATGAAATTAGAGTGAAAATTGTCACTGGCTTTTGTGTGGAAGAAGTATTGATCTAGTATCATCATTGAATATATACACCTTGGGGCCAGCCAGATTTGGTTTTGTCTTACAGTTCTGCTTTATAGTTTAGGTGGTTAAATCTTTCAAAGTTTCAGAGTTTCAGATTTTTTAAACTTTTCTTAATGGTTCTCTACCTCTATGTGTTGTTCCCTATTTTCCTCCAATTGATATTTTCTATGATTTTATCAGCTGTCTATTCAATAGTTTAAAAATATTTATTGAGTAACTAACTATCTTATTTGTGAGGGGTAGCTTGGGTAACTAAATAAATACCTGTATGTGTTTGTATACACATATATACATATACACACATATATTTAGATCACACATAACAACTGCTCAATAATTAGAGGCTTTAGCCCTCCTTCTCATCACCTTTACAGTGATATCCAGGAAAATAATAAAAAGATAAGCTTATGGTGGGCAGTGGTAATAAAAAGAAGCAGAAGAAGGGCACAGCATCTAAGAGAAAACTGGAAAGTCATGAAAAATATATTATAAATTAAAGTAGCTTTTTTGAAAAAAATTTCATTATTAGTTTTGAGTATACAGTACATTGGTTAGACATTTATATAGTTTATAAAACAATTCCCCTAATTACTCTTTCTCTCCTCTGGCTCTCCACCTAGCCATTACATTACTGCTGACTGCATTCTTTATGCCATGCCGCCCATCCCCATGACCATCTATCAACTACTAATTTGTAGTTAACCCTTCTTTAACCTTTCACCTCATTCTCCCAGCCACCAACCCCCCTCCTCTCTGTCCATCACCAAGTTGTCCAATATATTTGTGAGTCTGTTTTTGATTAGTTTGTTCTTTTTGTTCCTTAGATTCTACATATAAGTGAAATCATTTGGTAACTCTGTTGAGAGAAGTTATCTCCTCTGATGCAGTTACCACTATTCATGTAACTCAAAAAGCATAATTTTCTTTACAAAACACAAAAGGGATTCTATCACAATTAACAAAAACATCATCAATTAATTGAGATCCATAATTTAGTATTAGAAGCAATTGACAATGTATAAACAGTTGTGTATGATGACCACACAATTGTGAGAAACACCAAGGGCTTATCATCTGAATTACTCAAAAACTATCAATTATAATGATAGTTGATATAATTATCTTATTAATAGTACTGTGTTGGTAATAACAATAATTGTCTTGATAAATTACAGTATTATTGAAGTTTATGTATTTCCAATTGTTTCCATGCAAAATTATGACACCTGAAGCAGATTATTCTAATTGCTTCTTTAAGCCTAGATGACACGTTTTTCTGTATGATACATATGTATACACACATATATAGCTATGTGCTGCATAATGACATTTTGTACAATGACAGACCACATATACAACGATGGTATACTACATAGCCTAGGTGTGTAGTAGAATATATCACCTAGAGTCATGTGTTTGTGTGAGTACACTCTATGATGTTCACACAACAATGACATGGCCTAATGACATATTTCTTAAAACATGTCCTTGTTATTAAGCGGCACATGGCTCTGTGTGTGTGTGTGTATGAGGTACTGAGAGATAAATATTTTTTTTCTGGAAGTCTCTTTAGAATTATGTTAGCAATTGAATGAGCATATAGTTATCCACCATGCACCAAATAATTCCTCCAGGCTAAATTAGTACAGTAAAATACTAGGTTATATAACTTTTCATGCAATGTGTTTTCGTGTTTATTGCTTGTCTGTAAAAGAAAAGCTGTGAGAAAGTCTGGGTCAACAAGAGAAAGGTGTGAAGATTGGAAGATGATGATGGTGAACAATTAAATAAGCAAGAAAGAAAAGAGCGAGGGAAGGTTGAGTGGATGAATTATTAGGGTAATAAAGGCTAACTCTCAGGATTCACTAACTCAGTCTATCCATCTGTCTATCCATCCATCAATCCATCCATCTAATACTAAATTACTTTCTATATATGAGGCAACATATGCGGTATAGCAATGTTTCCTCATTGTAAGGAAGATCAAATGTCACTGCAACTAGTATACAATGAAGAACATGAGAAACTCATGTGAGGCTTTGGGTACTTCTCTGGGTTTGCAAAGAAGGAACATATTGGAAAAGCTGCAGTGTATCAATGATGGTTTTTTAAAAGAAGTGGCATTGCAGTTGAAATGTTAATGATGGATAAGGTTGGAACCTAGAGATATTGAAGAACTATGGGAGGGATTTCTAAGTAGAAAGTACAGTGTATAATATACAGGGAAGAGTGTATTTAGATAAGTATACTAAAAGCTTATAGTGGAAGGTAAGACTACAAAAGTGCATTGGGGAAAATGTATGGGTTTTCAAATACTAAAGACCTTTACTCAAGAGCCAAAGGTAATTATAGTCACTGCTACTGAGAGAGAACCAGGGTTGAGCTTTGAAGATAAAAAATAAAACTATTTGTATTAGTTTTCTACTGCTACATAGTTAATGAACAAAAACTTCTCAGATTAAAGTAATAAATTTATTACTTCATACTTTCTCTGGATCAGGATTTTGAGGATGAAATAGCTGGGTCCTCTGTACAGAATCTTACAAAAGCTTTTGAAATCAAGGTGTGGACTGGGGCTACAATATTATTTGAAATGTAGGATTCTCTTCCAAATTCATTCAGGATTTGGCAAAATTCAGTGGTTATGTGATTGAGGTCCCTGTTTTCTTGCTGGCTGTCAAGTGTGGGCCACTCTCAGCTCCTAAAAACCACTCCATTTTTTTGTCTCCATCTTTAAGTCTGCAATGTAGACTTCTTTGTTGATCTAACTGTTGGATCTCTGACTTCTACCATCTCTGACCTCTAGACTCATATTTAAATTCTTACCTACTTAGGTCAGGTGCACATTAATATTCTCCTTATCTTGAGGTCAGTTGATTACAACTGCAAAAATCCCTTCATAACAATACCTAAGTCGGTATTTGATTGGACAAATGGGAGAAAGCATGTATACATCAGGGCCCAGGAATTTTGAGGGCCATCTCAGAATTCTGCCTACTATATAATACCCAGACAATTTACTTTTACTTATTTTTAACCTGTAAAATAGACCATGCCAGTTTATGTACACACACACACACACACACACACACACACACACACACACACACTTTAAAAGCATTCATTATAACTGCAAGTAGTTTTGATATATAAACATACCAAAAGTAGAAAATGCATGGCATCATTCAGGTTTGTAGTTTCTATTGGGCTTAAATTAGATATAAATTCTATTCTGAACATCTAAAATGAGGTTATTCATGATTGTTAGCCTATATCAAATTAATCAAAGTGTGTTCAGCAACATCTTATTGGGATAAAAAATTTTTAAATGACATGCTTAATGTACAATGGAACTAGATCTGTATTGGCTTGAGAATAAAGTACTATAAAATACAAGGACAGCTAAATTGTATGAGGTCATTCTTGGGCTTGTCAGAGCTGTAAAAATGTGATATGTCTCAATAATAAGCATAAAGTAGTATCATAAAATGGGAAATCACACAAAAGGAGTAAACATATACTTGCAAATTTATTTCCTTCAAAGTAATGAACCACTTTCCATTCTGCATATTTATGGTGTCATTTGGATTTATATTTATGATGTAAATCATCTTCAGTTATTTCTTATGAAATCAGTTAGTCTGTGATATTCTTTTTGGAAGGAAAAAATGACTCAGAAAAAAATTAAATAGAAATGTGAACCAAATCTCCATACACACTTGGATAGAGAATGAGTGGCAATCTATATCTTTACATAGTACTCTACAATTTCTTAGTTTTTGCTCACCACTTACTCCTGATTAATTAATAAATGGTTGACTTAAAACACACATTTTATTTACAAAACTGACTTTTATATGTAAGTCCCCCCAAATATTGCTTGCTTCATGAACAGCAAAAAAGTCAATGAATATGGAATCATCAGTCTTGGGTCATCTCTCTAATACAGTTCTTCGGATGATGGTGTCATTTGTTCTCCCAAAAAAGATTAATCACTGCAGTTTGATCAATTAGATAAATTGATATCAGCCATGAAAATCAACTATCAGATAAGTGGAACTATATTCTATAGTTTTCACATGTGGACACAGTTTGTATATCATCAGCTAAATTTTAATATCAATTTAAAATATCACTGGTGCTTATGCTTATATACAACAAAAAATGCTGGTTACATTAAGCTAACAGAGCTACAAGCCAGTATCACTCTCCTTGCCTCCATCAAAACTGTCTCAGGAGAAAGATTAGAGTAGGATAGTGGTAGATCTGCTTTTTGTTTTCAGGACCGGTCAGTATCTCTGTAGTAATAAAACTGAGGATTGAATGTCAATATCCAAGGAAGAATTTATCAATAAAATACCAAGCATTAGAGAATATTTTTTAGCATATGCTATGTTGAAACCACTGAGCAAATGCAGTCTCCTCTCCATAGTTAAAAGGATGTAGCTTATGAGATCAGAGAATTAAATGGAAAATTGGGGTCAACATTATTAGCATTTTTATTTTCCTGTAATATCTTATACAATGTCCCCACTGTATCTTATTGTCTAGAGTACACTTAGATGAGAAGATTGCACAGAATAAGAAATGTGATCCTTCAATACATTTCTCTTTTAAAAAAGAAGCTCACAATTATACTGAATTTCATGGGAAGCACACAGAAATAAATGCCCAAAGTAAACTTATCGTGATTTTGCAGGTATTTTTCAAAGTTTTCAAGTGAAAGTCTTCTGAGAATTCATTTGCTCTCCAATCTTTCTCTTTAGGCATGAACACTTCTGACATATCTGTGAGAGTAAGATTCAGCGGGAGAAAAATCAATCATGGGAAACCCAGTGAGTTTGTCTTTGATTTCTAACACTTTTCTAATGTATAGGCTTTAGTTTTCAAGAATATTCAAATCTGAAGCAAACACTTTTGCTTTCTTTGACTATAAATGTTTTTTAATTTAACTCAATTTAATAAATTATGTATCAAAACAACTTTATTATCATTTATAAAAACACTAAAGGCCCAAATATGTTTATATTGTTTTATGGGTAACTAACTGAGATGAAATTTCTGTTCATTATTATGGTTTATAAGAAGAAAAAAAAACCCAAGGCAAAAATTTACAGTAATAATAATTCAAACAAAAACAAAAATATTTCTATAAATAGGCAGCAACACCCCAGAGAAAAGAGAACTAGACATTCATCTTATCTGTATTATCATATTGCTATTTTATTTTAATGACAATGCTATTTCTTAGGAAAGTAACAAATTTTAAAAATGGAGAACTTAATAAAAAGGAACTATAGGCAGCAAAGTAAGTCAGTATGGCTTAAAGGTTAAAAGAATCAGACTGCCTAGATGCATAATGCAATTATGCAACTTAATACCTGTGTGACTTTTTAAATTCTTTTCTTCTTTTTGTTGTGTGTGTGTGTGTGTGTGTGTGACTTTGAATAAGATACTCCAATTCTTTGTGCCTCAGTTTTACTTCAGTGAAGTAAGGAATACTACTATATGAATAAAAGGCAAATGAAATTGGATTATAAAGGAAACCATAGCTCAAAATGGGGGCAGAAAGAACGGTTAAAAAATTGAGAAAGGGTAGGAAATACCGCAGGGATGCCCTAAATTTTGAAGTGGTATATACCACAGAATAATAAAATTTATGTAAGACAGAGTCCAGATCCAGAATTTCTGGATTCTGAATCCAGAAATTGATTATACATTTCCAAGAAAGAGAGATTTGAGTAAATTGAGAGAAATAGGAAAATAAACTACTCTAAATAATAATAGAGCAAAACTTCTCCGAACTGAATAAAAACATGAGAAATTATAGAGCCATATAGTGCCAATCAGATAAATGGAAATGCGCTACAAATCTTCCCATAACAGTGATAACTTAGAACAAGAAGGTCAAGAGAAAACCATAAAATTTTCAGAGAGGAAAAATAATTGTCTACAAATAATAAAACTTTTTAATTTTATAGCTCTCATTGGCAATCCGGAAAGAACACAGTGGGAAAAGAAACCATTAAATTTTTTCAAGAAATAAAAAAGTTTATTTATATGCAGCCAATCAATCATTAAATATTAGAGTAAAATAATAATATTCTTAGAAATGAAAGTCTCAATTTAATAACTCACAGGTCCTCACTGAAATAAATGCTAGAGCAAAAGATTAATCTAGAAGAAGGAAGTAAGAATAAAGAGGCAATGATGAGCAAAGAAACCAGAAACTAATAATAATAAAAATCTTGAACTAAATTATCAAATATCATCAATATAGGATGTAGTAGGAAAAGAGGAAGTAATGAAAGGGAACGAAGTATATAAAGGTTCTTAGCATTTTAAGAGAGAAGAAATAGATATTAATTAAAAATAGACATTAGAAAAATATCTTAGGTATGTATATTAAGCTTAAGGGTAAGTACTCCAAGAATATAAACATAAATATAATTTCCAAGCCATAAGATAAAAGGGAAAGTAACAAAACATGAAACCAACTAAGGGATTTAAAATGGATTGAAAAGCATCATAACAAGCAAATATAAACAAGTTGTGAAGAACATATCTCAGCATATAAGTATCTTAATAATTTAATGTTAACTTTATTAAAATATGGAGATAAATTAAATTAAGAAATTAAAATTAAACTATGACATTTATAACACAAGGAAAGCTCCTGTGGCAATATTAATATTAGGCAAAACAAATTCTAGGTAAGATCACTTAAAAGGACTTAAAATATTTCAAATGCATTGATTAATTTTTTAACCCATTTTCCAATTCCTCAAGAATAATCGCCATTGGCATTTGTGGCTGCAGCATTTATCCCAAGATAACTCATGGACTATAGTCCTAACCTTAGTGCTGAAGTTTGCCATGAAATATCTTGCTTTGATTATTATTTTTGCATCACTCTAGTATATCAATGGTCTTTGGAAACAAATGATATCATTCTATTTATAGCATTCTGTTTTTATTAGTGGTTATGTCCATTTACAAAATATAGTATTTCTCATTGCTGAAAATGTCAAATCCTAGAAAACGTAGCATTCCAACACATGATATTAACATCATTCTTGAACAGTTGTTGGCTGAAGATTTATTTGATGAATCCAATGTATACATTTCTGTTACATTAGGATTAGAGACAAGTTCTATTTAAAAATAACTCCAAGAACAGTTTTTATACTTTATTTTCACATTGAAAACTAGTCAGATTTGCTTCAGCCTCAAAGAGTATGTTTATGTAAAATTAAATTAATGCAGGCAGCGAGCTGCACTTTTTTTTCTAAATGGGAAATGGGTTAAAACCTACCAAAAGACAAGTATCATAAATCTTCATCTACATGACATTATAGCTCTGAAATAGATATAGCAAAGTCTAATAGAAACACTGTGAGAAATTGAGAAAGTGATAATAATAGTGGGGGATTTTAATATATAATTCTAAGAAATCAACAAATGTAGTACTGAAAACATGTAGAGAAACTGAATAACTTAATTATAATCTTAAACTTATAGAGATACAGATAATTTTGTGTTCCCTAAATTTTAATCAAACATGGAACATTCACCAAAACTGACCATGTGTTAGGCCATAATTATCTCTTATATTCACTAAACACAATTAAGTAAGTTATAAAATAATACCAAAGAGAAAGCCAAGAAAAATCAACATATTTGAAAATAAAGTCAAATAAATAACAATTCAATGCATATACATGTATTCACACACTTGTAGTTCTAAATAATTGATCTGAGAAAAAGAAAAAATGAAAATTATAAAATGTTAGAAATGAAAAATAATGGAAGTACGGTATTTCAAAAAAGGAGAGATATGGCCAAAGTAGAAATTGAGATGTTTTAGTTAGCCTTAAATGCTTTTAAGAACAAGAACATATTGAAAATAAAGCAACTAAAACTTCAACTAGGCAAGGAAGAATTTCATCTAAAACAATCTAAGAGAGGATTCTGAGAATATCACTGAATAAGAAGTGCCAGGAATCTGTCTCCCCACCTAGACAACAATTATATTAGCCAAATCTATCTTCTGTAACTATTTTGGAATTCTGACTTGAAGTCTTGAAACTTTCAAAGAAAGGCTTAGATGATAAATTGTGGTTATTTTAGTCAATATCACCTCTTAGCACAGTAGCAGCAACCCATGCCCTAACCCCAGCCCTGTGGCAGGCAGCTATGTACAGGTTCCCGGAGCAACCCACATACAGCTTGCAGGAGCAAGCATAGGTAAAAAGGATCCTGTCCTTCAAACAGCTTGGATGTATGCTCCCATCAGTAGTTGCTGCTTCAGATCACAGAGGTGTAGACCTAAAGCAGAGTGGCCATGTTGCACCTCCCTTCATTGTTACAAGCTCCTCCCCCTCTGGCAAAAGCGACTTCCAGGAGATTTAAAGGGCTAGTGCCCTTTTCCCCACTCCCTGTATTTCCTTCTTTTTCCCTTCTTGGGAGCCAGACATTACAGACTAGAACATTCAAAAGCAACTGCTTATACAGGAAAAATTAAAAAGTCACTGTGCATGCCCAAGGAAAGGCACTTGTTCAGAAAATATCTAGAAAGATCTTAAATTTACACCTGAGGTTTACCCTTGGCACAATAACAGCCTGCAACAATGAAAAACAAAACAAATAACAATAAAACAGCAAACCCTAGGATATGGGGATAATCTGAATTTCAGGGTTGTATTATTAGATCCAAATGTCCATTTTTAAACAAAAAAGTCACAAGGTATACAATAAAATGAGAAAATATGTTAAATTTATTTCCCACTGTACCCTTGGAGAAAATAGCTAGAAAATACATACAAAAGTAATTAAGGAAGGAATTTAAATATTTTACTACAAAAAATCAACTAAACAAAAGACAACTGGAGTCACTGGCCAGTCCTTACAACCAATTATCCTGAGGGTAGATCCCTCCCATTGATGTGCTAATAGCAACCAAGGCTCTACTACAACAAGAGCACCTAACTCAGGTTACCAAGGAGACAGTGCCACTAGGCTCCAATGAACACCTATTATATAAGGCTACACTACCAAGATCTAGCAGCTATACCTAATACATAGAAACAAATGCAGGGAGGCATCCAAAATGAGGAGCCAAAAAAAATGAAAATAGAAAACATAAAAAAAACATATTCAGAAAAGGAGACTAAAATAAGTGAAAAGAAGAATCCATTAGTGGGAATGAACTGTAGATTAGATCAAACAAAGGACTGAATTAGCAATTTAGAAGATAATGTAGCAGAAAATACCCAATTGGAACAGCAAAAAGGAAAAAAAAGCAATAAAACATGAGGATAGTTTAAGAGACCTCTGGGACATCAGTCATAAGAACATGTGCATCGTAGAATTACCAGAAAGAGATGAGAGAGAGTAAGAGATTTAGAACTACTTGAAGAAATAATGACTGAAAACAATCTTAACCTGGTGAAGGAAATAGACATATGAGTCCTGAAAGTGAAGAGAATCCCAAACAAGATGAACCCAAAGTGGCCCACACCAAGACACATCATAATTAAAATGCAAGTGGTTAAAGACAAAGAGAATCTTAAAATCAGTGAGAGAAAAGAAGCTAGTTACCTACAAGGGAGCTCCTATAAGACTGTCAACTGATTTCTCAACAGAAACATTGCAGGCCAGAAGAAACTAACACGAAATATCCAAAGTGAAGAAAAGCAAGTACAACTAAGACTATTTTACCCATAAGGCTATCCTTTAAGATTGAAGGAGAGATAATGAACTTTAGAAACAAGAAAAAGCTAAAGGAGTTTTTTTACTATCAAACAAGTATTATGAGAAACATTAAAGGGACTTCTTTAAAAAAAAGGAAAAAAGCCAAGATATGAAAGCAACCTAAGTGCCCATTAACATATTATTGGATATGTTAATATGTACATATAATGGAATATTTACTCAGCCATTAAAAAAATTGAAATCCTACCATTTGCAATGACATGGATGGGCTTAGAGGTTATTATGCTGAGTGAAATAAGTCAGAGAAAGATAAATACCATATGATTTCATTTCTATGTGGAATATAAGGAATAAAAAGAACAAACTAATCAAAAACAGATTCACAAATATAGTGGACAATTTGGTGACAGACAGAGGGAAGGGGTTTTGGAGAGATGGGAGAATGGGGTGAAGGGTTAAAGAAGTACAAATTAGTAGTTGATAGTTGGTCACAGGGATGCAGAGCACAGCAGAGGGAATGCAGTTAGTGTTAATATGATGGCTAGTGGAAGGCCAGGGGTGGGAGGGAGCAACTGGGGGATCCTTTTATGGACTATATAGATATCTAACAAATGTACTGTATACTTGAAACTAATTAAAATAAATAATTTTTTTAAAAAAGAAGGAAAAAAAAGAACACAAATATGAATAATAAAATGACAATAGCTATGTACCTATCAATAATCATGTTAAATGTAAATAGATCAATTACTCCAATCATAAGATATAGGGTAGCTGAATTGATACAAAAACAATACCCATATATATGCTGTCTCCAAGAGACCTACTTCAGATCAAAAGAAACACACAGACTGAAAGCAAAGCTATGGGGAAAAAAAGATATTTTATGCAAATAGAAACAAAAGAAAAAACTGGAGTAGCAATATTTTTATCAGACAAAATAAACTTTAAAATAAAAGCTATAATAAAAGACAACAAAAGGACATTTCAAAATAATAAAGGGATCAATCCAACAGAAAGATATAACCCTCGTAAACATTTATGCATCCAAAATAGGAGCAGTTAAATATATAAAAAAAATATTTACCAACATAAAGTGACAAGTCAATAGTAATACAGTAATAGTAGGGGACTTTAACACTCCATTGACACCAATGGATTTTAACACCCTATTGACACCAATGGACAGAAAATCAAGAAGATAGAAGCCTTAAATGACACATTAGACCAGATCAATTTAATTGATATTTGTAGAGCATTTTACCCCAATGTAACAGACTATACATTCTTTTCAAGTGCACATGGAACATTTTCCAGGATAGACAACATGTTAGGGCACAACACACATTTTAATAAATTTAAGAAGATTGAAATCATACCAAGCATCTTCTCCTATCGCAATGGTAAGAAACTAGAACTCAATTACAAGAAAAAATTGAAAAGCACACAAACACATGGAGGCTAAATAAAATGCTACTAGACAATGAATGGGTTAACAGTAAGATCAAGGAAGAAATTTAAAAAAAATACCTTGAGACAAATAAAATGGAAAACACAATAAATTGTAAAATACTCCAAGCAATTATATGCCAAAAAATTGGACAATCTAGAAGAAATGAATAAATTCCTAGAAACACAATGTCTTTCAAGACTGAATACAGAAATAGAAAATCTGAACAGACTGATTATTACTAATGAAATCAAATCAGTAATCAAAAAATTCCCAAAATAGTAAAGTCCTGGACTGGATGGTTTCATGGGTAAATTTTACCAAACATTCAAAGAAGAATAACACTTGTTATTCTCAAACTCTTCCAAAAATAAAATTCAAAAAGAGAGAAAGCTCCCGAGCTCATTTTCTAAGGCTACTATTAACCTGATTCAAAAAACAGGCAAAGAATTACAAACAAAACAAAACAAACAAACAAACAAAAACATTATAGGCCAAGAGCCCTGATAAATGTAAATGCAAAATTTATCAAGAAAATAGCAAACTAAATTCAGCAAGACATTAAAAAGATCATACACTGTAATCAAGTGGGATTTATTCCTGAAGTGCAGTTTGTTTAATACCCTCAAATCAATTAATATATCACATTAATAAATTGAAAAATAAAAATCTTATGATCATATCAATATAAATAGAAAAAGCATTTGACAAAATACAGCATACATTTATGAGTAAAACACTTAATAAAATGGGTATAGAAGGAAAGTACCTCCTTTAATAAAAGCCATATATGACAAACCCACAGCTAACATCATCATACTCAGTGGTGAAAAGTTAAAATCATTTTCCATAAGATCAGGAATAAGACAAGGATGTCCACTTTCATCACTTTTATTCAACATAGTATTGACACTCCTAGATGCAGGAATCAGAAAAGAAAAAGAAATAAAAGGCATCCAAATTGGAAATGAAGATGTAAAACTGTTATTTGTAGATGACATATACAGAGAACTTAAAGATCCTACCAAAAAATTATTAAAACTGATAAATGAGTTCAGTAATGTAGCAGGATACAAAATTAAATTCAAGAAATCAGTTGCATTTTCATACATTAATAATGAACTATCAGAAAGAACAATTAAGAAAACAACTCTATTTATAATTGCAATGAAAAAATCTAAAAATTAATTTAACCAAGGAGGTAAAAGACCTGTACTCATAAATTATGACATTGAAAAAGATACAAATAAATGAAAAACACATATCGAGCTCATGGATAGAAAGAATTAACATTATTAAAATATCAATACTAGTCAAAGAAATTTATAGATTTAGTGCAATCCCTATCATGTTACAAATGGCACTTTTCATAGAACTAAAACAAATAATTCTAAAATTCCTATGGAACCACAAAAGTCCCTGACGAGCCACAGCAATCTTCAGAAAGAACAAAGCTGGAGGTATAATACTACCTGATATCAAACTATACTAAAATGTTATAGTAATCAATTGGATTGATACTGGCATAGAAATAGACACACAGATCAATGGAACAGAATAGGGAGCCCAGAATAAGCCCACTCTTATATGATCATTTAATCTATGACAAAGGAGGCAAGAATATACAATAGGGTAAAGACAGTCTTCGATAAATGATGTTGAGAAAACTAGACAGTTACATGCCAAAAAATAAAACTAGACCACTCTCTTCAACATATACAAGAATAAACTCAAAATAGATTAAAGACTTAAATATAAGACCTGAAAACATAAAACTCCTAGAAGAAAATGGGCAGTAAGCTCTTTGAAATTGTTCTTAGTTATATTTTTCCCGATAATCTCCTCAGACTTGAGAAACAAAGAAAAAATATACATCAAACTCAAGTTTTTGCATGACAAGGGAAATCGACAACAAAATGAAAAGATAGCCTACTCAGTGGAAAAAGATATTCACCAATGATACATCTGATAAGGGGTTAATATCTAAAATATATAAAGAACTCATGTAGCTTAATACCAGGAAAAATGAACAATCTATTCAAAGAATCTGAATAGACATTTCTCCAAAGAGGACATAAAGATGGCCAACAGACATATGCAAAGAAGCTCAACAATACTAATCATCAGAGAAATGCAAATTAAAACCACAATGAGATATTACCTCACACCTGTCAGAATGGCTATCATCAATAAATCAGCAAACAACAAGTGTTGGTGAGAATGTGGAGAAAAGGAACTCTCATGCACTGTTGGTGGGATTGCAAATTGGTGCAGCTACTGTGGGAAACAGTATGAAGTTTTCTCAAAAAATTAAAAATAAAACTATCTGATTATCCAGCAATTCCCCTTCTGTGTATTTATCTGAAGAATGCAAAACACTAATTTGAAAAGGTATATTAATCTCTATGTTCAATGCAGCATTATTTATAGAAGCCAAGATATGGAAGCAACCTTAGGTACCATCAACAACAACAGGATAAAGAAGATGTAGTAAATATATACAATAGAATATTACTCAGCCATGAAAAATAATGACATTTTACCATTTGCGTCAACATGAATGGACCTAAAAGGTATTATGCTAAGTGAAATATGACAGACAAACACCATATAATTCCATTTATGTATGGAATCTAAAGAACAAAATAGAAACAGATTCATAGATACAGAGAACAAACTGATGGTTACCAGATGGGAGGGGTTAGGGGGCTAGGGGAAAATGTTGAAGGAATTAAGAAGTACAAATTGGTAGTTTCAAAGTAGTCACTATTAAACAACAAATGTATCAAAAAAGAAATCATAAAGGACATTAGAACATTTTTGAAGACTAATGAAAAGGAAGACACAGCACATTAAAACATATGGGAGGCAGTGAAATCAAGGTTAAGGGGGGAATCTGATTTCTTAATGCTTACATTTAAAAATAAGGAAGATCTCATATCAATAGCCTAGCTTTACGACTTAAGGTACTAGAAAAAAAAAAACAGAAAAAAACTAAACCCAAAGCTAGCAGAAGGAAGGAAATAATAAAGAGTAAATGGAGGTAAAAAAAAAACTGTGAAGAAATTGGAACCCTTGTGCACTGTTGATGGGAGTGTAAAATGATCGATAGGGCCTATGTGGAAAACAGTATGTCTGTTCCTCGAAAAATTAAAAATATTATTACCATATGATGCAGGAATTTGCACTACTGACTATATACTCAAAATTTTGAAAGCAGGGTCTCAAAGAGATATTTGTACATCCATGTTCATAGCAGCATTATTCACAACCAAAACATGGAAGCAATCCAAGTGACCAAAAACAGATGACAAGATAAGCAAAGTATGGTATATACATACAATGGAATATTATTGTACAGAATATCATTCAGCCTTAAAATGGAAGGAAATTCACATGATAAACCTTGAGGACATTATGCTAAGTAAAATAAGCCAGTCTCAAGATGACAAATGCTGTATGATTTTACTCATATGAGGTACTTAGAACAGTCAAAGTTTACAGAAACTAAAATGGTAGTTGCCAGGGATAAGAAGAGGGAAGAATGGATAGTTACTGTTTAATAGCTATAAAGTTTCAGTTTTACATTATGACTATATTTAATACCACTAAACTGTGTACTTGAAAATAATTAAGATGTTACATTTTATGTTTTATGTATTTTATCACAATAAATATTAAATGTAAATCTAAAGAAAGTAGAAGAGGTGAATAAATAGAATACAAAAAGATAACAGTAGAACTGGCTAATACATTTAAAGACTGTTTCTTAAAATGTGAAAATTTAAAAGTCATTAAATGAACACTATGCCATCTTGAAAAAACAAAATAATTATATGTATACATATATCTACACATACACTAAAATTGCTTCAAAAAGTCTGTTTGACTAGGCATTAAATCCTGATTCAACCACTAAGTGACTTTAAGGAAATTACTACATCTTTCCAAAATTTCAGATCAAAGTAGTAAGTGGAGATAATAGGGGGCCCAACCATATTGTTGTCATAACAAATTACTACACACTTAGCAGACTAAACCGACAGAAATTTTTAACCTCATAGTTCCGGAAGTCATTAGTCCACGTAGGCTCAGCTGGTTTCTCTGCTGTAGATCTCACAAAGCCTTTTCTCTCTGCTATATCTCTTCTTCTAGAATGAGAAAGCTCTCTGATTTTGAGGACTAATGTTGATTAGACTGGCTCCACAAGAACAGTCCAGAACAATCTCTCTATTTTAAGGTCTCTTACCTTAATTGCATCTATAAAATCTCTTTTGCCATGCATAGTAACATATTAACAGGTTCCAGGGGTTAGAGGGGTATTCTGCTATCACACTTCCTCATCAGATTGTTTTAAGAGTTAAATGAGGTAATACAGATCAAAGTTTAATACAGCATATTCAATGACGGGACACTATTCCTATACATTGTTGTTTTTTTGTATTTATTGAGTTAATAGTCTTCTTTTTGCATTCACCACACTTACACCAGATTCCCTCTTACATATTAAGACTTCAAAATCTGTGATCAACTGACATCCAAGGTGTCTACTTCTCAAAAGTGTTGTGCCCCAAAATGTCCAATGTTGAGTTATGATAGTAAGAAATTGGAAACAATCACAAAATATCTAAAAATATCAATATGGTTAAATAACTGACATACAATATAGCATTTGCAGCCCATAAAATTAGACTATGAAGATTGTAATGACATGAGAAATAATTTATTTTAATATTATGTTACTTGAGAAAGTACAAAACTACACATATACACATATATATATGTGTGTCTATATATGTGTGTTCACACATGTGTGTTTGGTGTGTGTAAAATGATATATGAATAGAGAAAAGCCTAGAAGTTTCAAAATAGTAAAAAAGAATGAAATCTTGCCATCTGCAACAACATGGATGGATCTAGAGGGTATTCTGCTGAGTGAAATAAGTCAGAGAAAGAAAATGCCATATGATTTCACTTACATGTAGAATCTAAAGAACCAAATAACAAATAAAACAGAAACACTCTTATAGATACACAGAACATTTTGACGGCTGCCAGATAGGAAGAGGTTGAGGGGTGGGTGAAAAAGGAGAATGGATTAAGGCGTATAAATTGCCAGATATAAAAACAGTTATGAAGATGTAAAGTACAGCATAGGGAACATAGTAAATAATATTGTAATAACTGTACGATGTCAGATGGGTACAAGACTTACTGGGGTGATTACTTTGTAAGTTATATAAATGTTTAATCATTATGCTGTATAATTGAAACTAATATAATATTGTGCGTCAACTGTAATTGAAAAACAAAAAAAATCAAAAAGCAGTTAATGTGATAGGTATCTTTTCAGTAGGATTATTGGTGATTTCTCTTTATTTATTTTTTATATTTTACAATTCACTTACAAGGTACATATATTATTTTATCCTAAGAATCAATTATTCACACAACAAGAAGGATGCATGCAAAAATCATTATGATAAATTTAAAAAGCCAAATACAAAAGACTTTATATTGTGTGATTCCATTCATACGATATTTGGAAAAGGTGAACTTATGGGAATATGGATCAGTGATTGCCAGGGACTAGGTGTAGAAAGAGAGGACACAGGGAACTTTTTGTTGTGATAGGAATGTTTTAAAAGTGGATTGTATGATTCTTAAAACTCACAGAACTGTACACCTGAAAAATGTGAGTTTTACTAGATACAAGTTATACCTCAATCAATTTGACTTTAAAATTATTATTTTGCTTTGTTTTAATGGCTCAAAGGTAGCAACAAGCTTAAGTACCAAAAGAATATAACATCCCTACTTACAGTTTACAAATGCTATCGTTTAATTGGTTCTTTAAAACTAATTGGCTCCAAAACTATTTTAGAAATTTTTCATTAATAAAGCTGGTTAAAGCTAACCAATTGATCAGCCACACAGCCAACAGATGCAGCAATGGCTTAAAAGAAAGTTGTTACTGTCTTTGAAAGATTTGTTTTAACCTCTTCTCTTTGGTGTTGACTTTTGCTCATGACTATTCCTGGTCTTACTATATCGCCAGCTCCATTCTCTCCCCTCTTTTAAAAAATTTTTTGACATCCTTCAGTCAGCCACCCATTCTACGTGACTGTGTACCTCAATGCATTTTATAGTTTTAATTAGCAGTAATGTATTGCATATTTCAAAATTTGTTGTGAGGGTAGATCTCATGTTAAGCATTATTATCACATGCAAAAAAAAGAGGACAGAAAACTTTTGGATGTGATGAATATGTTTATTACCTTGATTGTGGTGATGGCATCACAGGTATTTTCATATATTCAAACTCATCAAATTATATACATTAAATATGTGCAATTAATTGTAGCTCAATAAGGCTGTTAGAAAAGAAAGCTATTATGTTAATACAACACTTTCAACGAATACACTTTTGGGCTCCCTGCAATAGATTTATCTATCAACATTTTATCCATCTGCATAAGCAATAAAACTACAGAGAGAGTAATTCAGAATGCATGTTATTAGAGTTTTAATCATGTTGAATTGGGAATCAACACTCAGTCTGCTAAAAGAAAGTCAAAGTTTGTTTTTACTGACATCCCTATTGCTTGTCATCACTATATTCCAGTGAATGTATCCAATTTCTCCTTTCTGCTGTCTTGGGTGCATGGCACCCATGAGGTATTCAATTTCTCACCATCTGGAGCTAGCGGTGTTTATTGTTCACTGGTAGACTGGAAAGCACCCAAAGGATAATATACTAATAAAGAAAAGTAGAAAATGCATGTGTCCTCAATTTATTACACAACAATCCAAAGCACTACATAAGAGGTAAACTGCTCATAAGTTTATAATATAATTTGTTAATTTAAAAAATTGTAGGGGAAGAGATAAATTACCCTCATACTGCATAGCAAATTAAAACTCCAACCTAGCACTAGTATTTATTATCTAGCTTCTTAACCACTGCTTTCCAAAAATATATTCTTAATGTCTTAAATTTCTTTTAATAATGAATTTCATCTTTAGGCCTAAAACCTATATGTATAGAACTTATTTATTTATCTATTACAAACCTGAATTTTAATGCCTGGCTGAGAATATAAAGTTTCAAAATAGTGTTTAACAAAGCCAGAGCCTTTATTTTCAGGTCAGGATGAGTACATCCATTTGTATTCCCCTGTGCACAATTCACTGAACTTCATTTGGAAAATGTCAAGGATAAATATTCTTCAAATGCTACCATTAAACAGACAATAACCATAGTGACAGTGTGTGGTTTGATTTTACCCATATTTCTGAACTTCAGTCTTAAAAATAAAATGATATCCAAAATGAAGTTGCAAGTGAGAAACACTTATATGCTTTTTACATAGTGTTCATATAGGGATATTAAAACAAAGATACAATATACCTCCTAATGCATTATCTTTAGTGGTGCCCAGTGTCAAAAAGGTTTTTACAATAGCCCTTTTTTATCATAACATGTTCTAATTTTAAATCAACTATCTCCTTACTTGAGAAAGCAGGAACAAAGCTCTTCTAAACTCACAAAACATTAACTATCTCTCTTTTACAAATATAGGAGAGAGAGAGGAGTAGGGAGAGAGGGAGGGAGAGGGAAGGAGGATGGGAGGGGGTAGAGTGAGAGAGAGGGAGAGAGGGATAGAGGGAGGAAGGGAGGGAGGTGGGAGAGAGAGAGAGAGAGAGAGAGAGAGAGAAAGAGAATGAATTAGTAGATTAAAGGTGCCCTAGGCCTAACCACATGATGCTGAAGTGCTAAGAGAACTTATAGATCATTGAATCCTTCATGGTTATTTTTAAGGATAGAGAAAGGGCAACTGCCTATGACTGAGCCTGCAGGAAAATGGTTACCTTATTTCAAAAAATAAAGTGACATAAAGAGAGTGATGATCAAGTCATGCACACTTGGTGACTATCTCACATTTTAGATTGTTAGAGATACAAAATAGAAAATGAATACAAAAAATGAAAAGCCCATAAAAAAATGGTCCACACAATTAAAACATCAAAGATGATGAGGTAGATCCCAATCAAAAGAGGTGCTGCTTAGAAGTTCTTCTATAAAACAACTAGTTCCATTAATTAATATT
This sequence comes from Macroglossus sobrinus, assembly GCA_004027375.1. Lineage (NCBI taxonomy): Eukaryota > Metazoa > Chordata > Mammalia > Chiroptera > Pteropodidae > Macroglossus > Macroglossus sobrinus. Next base: position 52,872 of record PVKZ01002829.1, on the reverse strand, counting down.
TTTAATGGCTACATAAAGCCCCTTTTCAACTATCAGCTGAGATGATTTGCACATGTAGGGGATATTTTAATTAAGATGAAGTGTGTTTGCTTCCTCCTCTTCAATCCCAATATGAAGTTAAAACATTGCCAGAGGTAAAATCTGAGAATTCAGAATACAAGAGTTTCATTTGCAGAGCTACCAAATGAGACTTCCAAAAATCCCTGTAAAATCAACTGGCTCTGTGAAAATATTTATCAGATAAAATGCTATGTGGAACACACGGAAGGGACTACAAGAACAACTGTACCACTAATGGCAGGTCAACAGTTCTCAAATCCAAACTCTTTGTCATTTTAAGAAAAAAAAATAGATCTTACACTAAAGTGAATCCACTTAGCTGGGAATTGTTATTCTCTACAGCCACTTTCTTAAAAATTAAACAATCCACCCATAAGTTTGTATTTGTTTTATAAAACTACACTATGTGTTGGTATGCATAAAAGCTAAAGTTTTTCAGTACCCAAAGCCCATGTCTACTCGCTGGTGAAATCATTTTTAAGGTTTTCACTAACTGGGATCTGCCTCTCATAAAGTCTTGGTAGAGGATGCAAAAAGTCTGTTATTCTAAAATGATGTCACTTTTCAATTGATAGCTATTAATTAAACCAAGATGTTGGAAATGAAATGTTTTAAAACTTGATTTTCAAAGCAATTAAGCGATGACTTCTGGAGACATTCCTTGTGGGCAGAGTCCAGAATGTTCTCCTCACTTTCACCAACACAACAGGAGCGAGAAGAACAAAGGCACTAGGCACAGTGACTCTAGGAAAAGAAACATATTACATGGGAGGAGTTTTAGTTTTCATTGAGTATGGGCTAGTCATCCTGTGGTGTTTAGTTTCTCAGCATCTTTTTCTGCAACTGATTCCTGCCTGTACCAAATTTTGGCACAAATATAAGTCTATATTGAGACTACATTACCAACTTTCCAGTTATCTTTGCTTAATGTTTCCTGTACACAGAGATTCAGTGTTGAAACTACATGCTCAATTAGTTCTCTAGGACACAGATACATTCTGTGTATATTGCCACAAATACATTCCAAATAAGTACATTAAAATAAGTCATTATAAGTCAGAAAGAGTTGGAGTATTGATAGTAGCTGATCACTAAAAATTCCTCCCCCTGAAAAGTTTACAAAATAGCCATATGATTGGAGGGGGAGTATAAACATTTCAGGGTGACAGAAAGAACCCTGACTCAAATCTTGGAAAACTAGGAAAGACTGAGTTCTGTGGGCACTTATTTTGTAACCCTGGATAGTTCACGTACTCTTTCTGAACTGCAGATTGCTGATTTCAGAAATGATGAAGTTAGACTATCTTTGAAGATAGTGATTATCAAATTTTAATTTACATGAGGTCACCCAGGAAGCTTATTGAGCATGTAGGTACTTGAGACCCATCCCTAGAGATTAACTTAGTTGGATTGAATTGTTCCTCCAGAATTTGGATCATAAAAAGGGACCATCTGAGACAAGTGTTCCCAGACTAAGAAAAAAACTATTAAAATTCTTGAGTAAAAGTTCCATAACTCTATGAGGGGCAGACAAGAAGTAATGATTCTTAAGAAATATAGGAGAGAAAGTTATTTTAATTTATTATACTCTGTCATAAGTAGCTGGAGAGAAGCAAGCTTGTACAATGTGCGAGACCACATCCTAATGACAATAGACAATGCATTTACACAACAATCCCCTGATGAATTAAACTGCCACTGCCTTTTTGTCACTGCAGAAGGCTAAATGTAAATAAATTGACCTATAAACAGCCAATTCATTGTCCTGTGTCACAGCCTAGGATTAAATGTCATGCCCTTTGTATATGAGTAGGATACTATATTCTACACACACCAGCAACATATTTGAGTGATTTAATTCATTTAGCAGGAAGTTTGATGACTCTTCTTCATGGGCTCCTCTGTGACCAGTGGGATAATCTGGAGTGGCTCCTGGGTAGTGTTAGTGGTACTTCCCATGATCACAGAACAAAATGAAAATATCTAACCTAACCGAGGAGCATGGCCTCAATAGCTCAGCACACCTGGGTGTTAATAATGACTCAGCATATGAGAATGGCAATCACTCTGGAAAGTAACCTGTTTATAAAAGAGAGACCAAGGTAAGGCTTAACTGTCTATCCTCATTAAGGAAAGGAGTATAACATGACCTGAGTTAAAACAAATCTGATCTTCCCACCTTTATGCCTTTGTTATGCTTCTCTTCACTGAATACACTCTTTCTACTTTTCCATTCGTTTAAACCCTTCTCTCGTAGTAGGTCCAGCTGCTTGAGGTTCTGATTCAAACCCAAGGCAGAACTAATGTTTCCTTTATATAAACTTCCATAGCTCTGAGATTGCACTTCTGGAAGATACTTTAAACTTTTGTGGGCCTTAGTTTATTCATCTGTGGAAGACTGTTGATCCAACATTGGCTATTTGTTGTTAAGTTTTTTTTTTGTTGTTTAATGATACTATAGTTATAACTTTGTGTAATTTTTGTTTATGTTTCTTTTCCTTCTCTAGATTCTGAACTCACTAATGGCAGAATTTATTTTGTATTCTTGGTCATATCTTCAATGTCTTGCTTAAAATCTAGATTACAATTGGTACTTAATGAATAGGTTTCAAAGAAATGATTAGCAGATGAATATTAATTCAATCCAAGTATCAGAAGTAAAAATCTTCACAGAAATTTCCTTTGATTAAAAGTTACCATTCTGAACATAAGATTTTTCCACTGATTTGCATGGGATGAAAACAGGGCTGTCACGAAGTAAACATGCCCTCAATGAAAACAGAACATGGAATGACTTCCCCTCAGGACTGAGTGCTGAAGAGGAGTCGTGATTGCAAATACAAATATGAGAATATTTTCCAAAGTTAACTGAGTAAATCACAGGTAAAGAAAGCAGTTAATCTTTCTTTTGACTGCTCTTCAAACTCACTCTGGAATGACAGTTTCATTGCATGTTGTGAAGCCTGCAGTGAAAATTGCTACAAGTGCCCTGCTTCTGGAAGGCTAAAAGTTAATTAACCTAAGACCCAGTTAACTACCACACAGGTAAACATTTGATAGCATGGTGCTGGCAAAGTACTTCAAGTATACAATTCATTTCCCCAAAAAACTTGGGTGAGAACTGTTTTGATGCCCAGGGGTGCTTTGGTGGTTGGTAAAGAAGAAAATGTTCAAGTATCATTGTTTTACACATATTAAACATTAATCTCATCAGGAATGGTACACTGTGGGTCTATTTAGTTTTCTTTGCCAAATAACAAATCAAAAAATATTATGAAGAAACTATATCAAAAAGAAAAAAAATATCCTACCAGTAAAGCATAATTTTCCTTTTACAAGGTTTGTTGAATGAAGAGAAAAATTGGATAATCTCAAGTTCTCTCTTTCTTTTTCTTCTACACACACATGTGCACACACATACACACACAAACACACAAATACATGCTCAAAAGGGGTATTAAAAATATAAAACCAAAAAGAAGTTTGGAGATAATGGCTCATAATTTACAATCCGGATTGTCAGGTTGGAAAGAGATTAAAAAATAAAATGTCAATCATCTAACATTTGGAATAAATTTATGAGCATAAAACCTGGAAGTGATTCAAAAGTATGCCCCTTAGGCATTATAGATTTGGATTCTGTCTTTCATGTCTGTAGACTAGGTAATTTCATAATCTTATTCTTTTACAAAAACAGTTAAATCAGAGATGAAATATAACTTACTGATGTTCTAATTTAGAATATGTGAATAAATATCATATATATACATATAAAAATATAAATGTATATGTGTGTGTAATATATTCACACACATACACTTCATACAAACTTCACTAAATTGTAGAATTCATCATGAATGCTCTTTCAGTACAAATAGAAGGATCCATGGTTGTTTCCTTTTACCACCAAATATGTTAGGTAAATACATTATAACTTAGAAAGTGTAGGTCCAGCATACTGCTAAAGCCTCAGCAAATTATTCCCTGAAGTTAGTCATTAGTAAAAAGTAGCTTCAGACCTCTGCTAAAATAAATTCAATACAACTTCAATTTTGTGATGAGTGTTATATTTAATATTGAGTATTTGTTTGATTAGCAAGACTGAGACATCTATTAGGCAAAATAACCAGGAGCTCAGGGAGAACTACAAGCCTGGAGATCTGGACCAGAAATAATTAGGGAATTCAAATGAGACTCCACCCTTAGGTTAGATGGTTGCATCTAAACTTCAATCACTGCCTTCCTATTAATCTCTAGACTGGTAGTTTCTAATAAATGGAAAATAAATTCTAGTGCAGGACTTGCAAATTATTTTTAAGACTTTTATTAAATATTTCAAATACTTAGAAAAACTACATACTGGGATAACTGATCCCAGTTTTTCCCCTATGTGCTCCTGGATACATCACTTAACCTCTCAGAAATTCAGTTACTCAGAATTGGGATATTAGGTGTTAATTACAGTTATTTTTACTCATGTCAATAGTATAATTTAGAGAATTGTTTTCTTTAAAAAAATCAGTTGAGTTTTTTTAATAAATATGTTCTGAACTCACTCCTGAATTCATGCTCCTGTTTTCCTTTTCCAGAAGTAATCAGTTACTAGTTTCTTAGGTATTTTCCAAGGAAATTCTTTGTAATATAAATGATGGCATTCCATACACACTTTTTTTGCAGTGACCAGTGTGTCACTGTGTTACTCACATATTTCAAGCATGTGGAACATATGCAGTTCCATTTATTGTGCTTCTTTCTTGTAATACCTATTTCATGTAAGTGACAATTTTGTGGTTTCCTCTGGTTCACTTTCAATGTAAAAAAAAAACTTTAACAAGGTGAAAAAATAATGTTAAAATGAGTGGTTGAGGTGCCGCTTGCCATATAAAATAAAAACAAAGCAGAATATTGGAAGACATAAAATTACAAGTCAAAAAGTGCTATACAGATGATTAGTGACCTTCAGCATCTTTTCATATGTCTGTTAGCCATCTGTATTTCCTCTTTGGAGAAGTATCTGTTCAGGTCTTCTACTCATTTTCTAATTGGTTTGTTGTTGTTGTTGTTGTTGTTGTTGTTGTTTGTTGTTGAGTTGTATGAGTTCTTCATATATTTTGGATATTAACCTCTTATCAGATGTATCATTAGCAAATATCTTCTGTCAATCAATTGTTTTTTTTGTTTTGTTGATGGTTTCCTTTGCTGTACAAAAACTTTTTAGTTTGACGTAGTCTCATTTGTTTCTTTTTTCTTTTGTTTCCCTTGCCCAGGAGGATATATCCAAAAAAAATTATTATTAGCAATATCAGAGAGTTGACTGCCTAATTTTTCTTCTAAAAGTTTTATGGTTCTGGGTCTTAAATTTAAGTATTTAATTTGTTTGAGTCTATTCTTGTATATGGTGTAAGAAGGTGGTCCAGTTTTTCTTTTTTTTTTTGCATGTTATGTATCCAATTTTCCCAACATCATTTCTTGAAAAGACTGTCCTACCCCATTGTATATCCTTACCTCCTTTGTCATATATTAAGTGAGCTTATAGGCATGGATTTATTTCTAGGCTCTCTGTTCTGTTCCATTGATCAATGTATTTGTTTTTATGCCAGTACCATGCTTTTAGATTACTGTAGATTTGTAGTATAGTTTCATATCAGGTAATGTGATACCTCCAACTTAGTTATTTTTCAAGATTGCATTGGCTATTCAGGATATTTTGTGGTTCTATATAAAATTTAGGATTATTTATTCTAGCTCTCTGAAAAACATCTTTGATATTTTGATAGAGATTGTATTGAATCTATAGATTGCTTTGGGTAGTATGGCCATTTCAATGATGTTGATTCTTCCTACCCATGAACATGGTATATGTTTCCATTTATTTGTATCTTTTTCAATGACTTATAATTTTCCAAGAATAGGTCTTTTAGCTCCTTGATTGTTGTTGTTGTTGTTGTTGTTGTTGTTGTTGTTGTTATTGCAAATTATTGATACTATCCTATTTAGGTACAGTAGAGAAGGCATTTGAGTGTTTTATGAGGATTAACATTTGGAATTACATTAAAACAATAAGATACTGAACTCCTACTGCCTCATCATAAATAAAATGAAGAATATACAATTACTGTTTACTGTATACCTAAAAAGTATATAATATTGTGACAGGGGCTGCAGGATAGATGGTGGGATTAATGAGTCTGTAAGTTGACAGTTTTGTGTGTAAATATATATCTATATCTATATATATATATATATACACCTATACATACATATACATACATACTATTTATAGTATGAGATATTTATTATACTTAATATAATAATTATTGAGCATCTACTATGTGTCAAGCACTGTAATAGGCACAATAGACTCTGGTAAGCAAAACTGACAAACTGACATATACTTTACCATCATAGAGTTTGCCATATAATAAAGAGAGTAGTGTTAAATATAATATTAGATAAAAGTAAGCCAGAGGAGGAGGACAGCTTTCAGAAAGGGAATATTACTTGAAGTGTTTATGAATTATACCTATACTTACAACTTTGTAAACATTGATATGCTGTTCCTTATGCAAAACACTGCTCTTGACTCATAAACACAAATAAGGATTGTTTTTCTAAAACTTAGATCAACATTGAACTACCCACCTGCCCTCAGCTAATCTCTTTCATAGACAAACATACTTACTGAGTGATTGGACTAAAATTAGGGTATGATAGAGTATTAACCCAATTACATTAACTAGGATTTAAATCTTCAATTTGTGCCCCCTGTTTCACTTTAATTGAGCTAATTATCAAATAGCTGAGTATGTGGTCACATCGGACACACAAGGTGTTAGTCAATTTCCATGCACTATCACTTTTCTAATCTTAAAGAAACCTTAACAGTAAGCAAGACAGGTGATATTAATCCCATTTTACAGATTAGGACAATGAGACTCAGTAAATAGTTCATCTGAGATCAAAATATATAATAAGAGTTATAGCCAAAGCTCAAAGCACAAGTCTCCTGGCTGTAAACTCTGTTCTCAGCTAACTCATATGACTATTCATTTACTTTGTAATATTACATTAAAATAACCTGCTGATTTCTGTGTACTTTAAGCCTTTAGGTGAGTTCTATCAAAGGCATCATAAGATGAGATTGATTCAATTCCAAAATAAAATTACATTAAAATTTATAAACGAGATATTTACTTGGTAGTAATCAGGATTCAGTGAGTAGTCAGACAACACATGGTTGTCAGAGATATTATTCACTAGATAATATTGAAGTGATGCTTTCTTGGATAAAATTCCACTCTCAGCTCTACAGAGTAAATGTTACTTTGAATCTTCTTTTTTGCTTGCTACTATAGAAAAAAATTGTATATTTAAATGACAAAAACAGTAGCCTTTTTCTCACATAAGTTTATGTCCCAAGTGAGTGTAGTAGAGAATTAATTTGCATATATCCCAACTAAAATTTGCAAATAGGTAACTGGAAATATCTGGTCTACAAATATGTATAATATCTATATTTATAATATCAAATATCCATAATACAAAAGACCAGACAAGAAGCATTAGATTTACAACAAAGAAAGAAAAATAACAGGCATAGTAGCATCTCACAGGAGAATGCCCCTTCATGACACTGGTCTTGGCAGTGATTTCATGGTTATGACACCAAAAGCATAGGCAACAAAAACCAAAAGATGGAACTACATCAAACTAAAAAGCTTCTGTACAGCAAAGGAAATAATCAACAGAGTGAAAAGGAAATCTACTGAATGGGAGAAAATATTTCCAACAATATATCTGATATGAGGCTGTTAATCTCCAAAATATGTAAGAAACTCATAAACTCAGTAAAAAAAAACTTGATATTTCAATTTGTTAAAGTGGGCTAAGGACTTGAACAAACATCTCTTCAAATAAGATGTGCCAAAGGCCAACAATTATATAAAAAAAATGTTTGTTGTCCTTAATCATCAGAGAAATTCAAATCAAAACCAAAATGAAGTATCAGAGCACACCTGTTGAGATGGCCATTATAAAAACAAAACAATTAAAAACAAAACAGAAAATAACAGATGGTGGTAACAATATGGAGAAATTGGTACTGTTGCCATCGTTAGTAGAAAAGGAAAATGGCGCAGCCATTATAAAAAAACAGTATGGAGAGTCTTCAAAAAATTAAAAATTGAACTAACATATCATTCAGTAATTCCAATTCTGGGTATATATCCAAAAGAATTTAAATCAAGATCTTGAGATATTGGCACTCTCATGTTCACTGCAGCACTATTCATAATAGCTAAGAAGTAGAAACAACCTAAATGTCCTTTGTCTGGTCAACAGATAAAGAAAATGCAGTATATACATATAATAGAATACTATTCAGCCTTAAAAGAAAAGGAAATTCTGTAATATGCCACACATGGATTGACTTTGAGAACATTATGTTAAGAAAAACAAGTCAGACACAGAAAAAATAGTACTGCATGATTCCAATTATATGAGTTATCTCAAATCACCAAATTCATAAAATCAGAGGCTGGAATGGTGATTACCAGAGAGTGGGGGAGTGGGAAATGAGCAATTATTAATCAACAAGCATAAAGTTTCAGTTAAGCAAGATGAATAAGCTCTAGAAATCTTCTATATGACATTTTACCTATAATCAACTATACTGTATAGTACAGTTAAAATTTGCTAAAAGGGTAAAACAGCAGACACAAGCAACTCTAGAATAGAATTCTTAAGTGTGCATGTTTGTAAGAGTGCATATGCACACATTTTTTTATTTTAACTAATGATGACAGTAATATTCATTGGATAAAATTTGGAAACAAATTAAAAAATAAAAATTACAACCTTTCAGAAATGACTGCTATTAACTTTTCACTGTATTTCCTTCTAGATCACTGATTAAATGTCTGACATTTCTCAAGTGAATAATCACTATCTTATAGTGATTATTTCTTCACTGCCATCTTTTCTTTAGAACATATTTTAATTGCTCTACCACATTTCATTTAAATATTTCTATACTGTAGGATGTTATGATCTGCCCAGTTACTTATCTTTTACATATTTTCCAGTTTTATAGGTTGAAACAATATCTCAGTGATTTATATTTTATTTCCTTGACTATTAGTGAGAGTGAACACATTTCCAACTGTTTGTTGACTAATTCAATTTATTTCTTTGCTGGTTGCTTGAGAATGTTCCTTATTATCAAGAAAAATATCTTCTCTCTTTTAAAAAACAATAGCAAAAGCAAATTCCTGAGAAAACTTTTTAAACATATTCAACAGATAAAACACTATGATGCTCTCGTGACATTTTTACAGATTGATGCCTTATAAATTAGTTTGTTTGCAGTGATCTTGAGTAACAAATGTCACAATTACAAACTTAGCCTCAGAAGTTAAATGAAAATAGGAATACACTTGAAACCAAAGGATGCAAAGAGAGTCATTGCATCCAGCTCCTATAGGCAGATGATATAAGCTACTGAAGTCTGATCAATGCCCAAAAAACTGATTCTTTTTCCCCATCAATGATTCAGCCTCCTGGCCTTTCATATTCATATTAACAGTTAAATGTCTCTAAGCCATCCAGAAAATATTTATGAATCAGAATATCTTTATACCAGTGACTCATCTTAAGAAATTTATTTTTGACATTACAAAACTAATGCTTTGAAAAAGACTGAAAAAAATATCATTGGCATATGTATAAAAAATCTTTAAGTGATATAAAAATTTAAAACTACTTTTATTACTAGTGGTAATTATATTCCATACTAACAACTAGTATTTTTACTTATCTTATTTGATTCTCACAGCTAAGAAAAACACATTGCACACTCTCCTTATAAATAAAAAAAAAAATTGAGGTCCAAAAACATCAAATAAAAACCCAAGGTCATACTATTAATTAGGAGCAGAGAAGAAGCTCAAATTGTATCCTTTCTGATTCCAAATCCTTGGCTCCTTTTCTTTAACACTACTGTCCTACCCTTTATGTCTCTGCCTCCATGTCCTACTCTTCAGGTCATTGTCAGAGCTCTTGACCTATAGGTAATGATCAAGTATACATTTCTGTTTAAAACCAATCTATTAATGCCATTATACTTCATTAATACATAGAAGACAAGGGTTTTAATTTTAAGGTTTCTTAAGAGAACTAGGAAGGTCGAAATATCTTTCCAAAGAAGGTATGCAAAGTATGTCTTGACCTAAAATGTTTTGCACTCCAGTGCCTCCATGCATTATTCATACAGTTCACTATGCATGAAATGAATGATCATATTCTATTTCTCTCCTTTCCCCTCCTTCTCTCTCTCCCTCTCTCTGTCTCCCCTTCCCACTTCTCTTCCTCTTTCCCTCTCTCCCATCACTACTCTTTATCCAAGGCCCATCCCATATGCCATCGACCTTTTACATTATCTCCCACAAACTAAATTTGATAGTTCCTATCTCTGAACGCATACAGAAGTTAGTGAACTTTATCTTTTATTTCAAACCTATATGAGTTGTTTTATTCCCTTACCTGACTAGCAAATGCTTTAAGGTTGTTCCTGGCATATACAAGTACTCAATATCATTAAGGAAAATCATGTACAAATATACATCTAAGGAGGCGCTGGTACAGACTATCGAAATAGGTATATGAGCCCTTAAAATGGGTTAAAATTATAGCTCTAGAACTTTAAAGTTATAGCCCATAAGTATTAAAAGACATAGTACATTCCTAATCCTGGTATGTAGCTGAGAACAATGCACATGAATAATCTGCAGTGGAGCCCTTCAGAAACAGATTATATTCCCAAAGTACATTCAATTTTGTCTTAATGACCTCATCAATTGTTATTTCTCTTATTTCAGTGATGGTAATGTTTGTTATTGCTTCTTCTAATTGGAGATTACTGCCTTTTTAAATATGTACAACAGCATAAAGTTATATAGGTAGCACCAATAGAAGCAGAATACACTTGTGTCCAAATGACATTTATAATTGAGTTCACAATCTGCTCTAGGATTTACTGTACAATACTGAGCTGCTTTTCTGGTTTCCCTAACATAGATATCCCATACTGAAAAGCTCCAATCTGTACACATAGTACATACTGCTAGAGTTGTAAATAACCACTGAAAAGTCAAATGTGATGTGACTCCAGCCTCTAAGTAAAAAGTACATACAGACAAGATTTCTCCTCCTCCCTATGTCTCTGTTAATTCATCTATAAAAGTAAGCTGCATTAGATCAAGAGTTTCTAAGTCTTTCTGTGCAGAAGAATCTCCTGGGAAATTTACAAAACTATGATCTTTTATTTCAACCACAGTCCCATAGAATAAAATCTCCAAGGGTCATTCTAATGTAGCTAGTCTACGGATCATTGTTGAGAAACAGTACACTGGATAATCTCTAAGGTCTCAGGTATCACTAGAGTTTTATAATCCCTGAATATATATGAAGTCCAAAGGAGAAGAGGAAAATGCTTTTTAACCATCTAAAATCATAAAATAAGTGAAAGAATGTTCAACTGAGCATCAAGAGACCTGGGAAAATGGATTTTCCATGACCCTTTGTAATTTTGGGCATGTTCTTCCCTATACAGCTTCAGATTTCTCATCTGTAAAGTGAAATCACTGTATTATATGATAATCTAATTAGTGGGGTCTTGAAAATTGCACCCATAGAAGTTCAAACAAGACAAATGAGGATGAAAATTACATTAATATCTGTCACCAGAGAAAAGGCTGCTGACTGCCTCACAGTGACACATGTATCACCATGATGTCAACCAAGGTCTGGAATCTAGCCCTCAACCTTGTCGACTCAGAAATCTAGGTTGTCAGCATATCTAGAATAGATACCTTTTCCCCCCATAGACTTTCCCTATGGCCTATGTAAAGTATGTAATATGAAAAGTCACCTATAATATGAATACTACAAACTAAATTCTAATGAATTACTATAGTGAGAGCAGTCTCTTCTTGAAATTAAGACCCACCTGGAAACCCAATAATTGTCAGTACTCTCTTGTTGAGCCTAGAATTAGAATAGACGGAGTTAGATAATCAACAAAAAATTCAAGCACATCTCCTACTGTTTTTATTTCAAATCCTATTTAGCTTTCCCCAAATTAGCTCAGAAACTGCTATAAGCCTAAACTTGCAGGTGATATTCAACAAAGAACTGCCTTTTCAGAAGCGGAGAAAGACAAATGAGCAGCAGTGAGGTAGGGAGAAGTAGAAATGAGAAATGACTTTGAGGATAAATCATTGAGAGCTCTAAGTTCTATACCAATGAGTTAGACTGTATTTATAGGTAATGGAGAGCTCTTGAAAAACAATTCCAGTTAAGTGCACGTACAACATAGAATTGAACTTGAGTCAATTGATGATAACATAGAATGTTAGTCAATGAACACTACTGAATGTGTGGCTAGTCACTAGACCATTCAAGTGTGTTCATGCAGTATCCCAGCAGTCTAATAACAAAATACAGTATCAAAAAAGGGGTAGATATCAGGAACAAGTACTGTTCGAAGAGAAAGCCCAATTTTAAGTTAAATAAAATCTGAATATAGACGTTAACTTGAGGGAACTCTTGCTGGCCAAAAAGTGGCATGAATTGAGCAATAATGATTGCAATGGACTGAATCAAAAATATAAAAATACATAAATTCATAATGATAAAAAATTTCATTAGATACCACTGAAAGTTGCTAAGGCAGTAACTCATTGTTCTGAAAACTGATGAATAATAAGAGGAAAAATCAAACATTTATCCTCCCTTTCCAGATCAACTATATTTCAGGATAACCAAATAATTAATGAAGGAGAATGCTTCTTTATAGAAGAGTTACCATCAATGCATTCAAAAGGAATACAGAATGAGAGAAATTTGCATTTTTAACTCTTTAAGAAATAATATATTCTGGTGACAATAATCAACTAATGGTAAAATCATTAGATAAAATGTTGAAAAACTTGATGATAAAAGAATCAGGCAACATCACCAAACCCACACTAATAGTTTACATTACTAAAAGCAGAACAATCAAACAGTATGTACTCCTATATGTGATGCAACAGAAAGTAAATAGCACCACCACTAAATATTCTTGCCAAAAATTGAACTAAATATATTTAAGCTTCTAGATCTACTTACAAGTTTATGGGCATTACCAAGGATTAAGGAACACATTAAATGACATCATGAGGAAGCAATCTGCCAAATGCAGAATATGGGATGTTCCCTAGGAAAAATGACCTGATTTCTCAAGCAATCAACTGCATGATGTGCATTATCAGCAGGGAGAAGGGGAAAAATTATAGAAGAAAAAAATATTTAGGAAACAAAAAGAAAATAAATAAAATATCTAGATCTCTAGATCTTGTTTGGATCCTGATTAAAACAAACTTACCATAAAAAATACATTTGAGAGAATCAGGAAAATTTGAGTATAGATTGTATTAGATAATATTAAAGAATTTACTTAATTTTCATAGGTCAGTTTATAAACATTATTAGGTGTGATAATAGCATAGTGACAATGCAAAACCTATCCTAATATTCTTATCAGCTAGATATGTATATTTAAATATTTTCAGGTAAAATAACATAATAGTGGGATTTATTTTAAACCTATCTCAAAAGTAAAATTAAACAAAATAATGGGGGCTCAAAGAATCAAGATTCGAAACTACTGATAATTGTTGAAGGTATGTGATGGGTACAGGTAATTAATTATACTGTTCTACTTACTTTTGTGTAAATTTGAAATTTCCCATAATAAAACATTTTTTTATAATACTGGGTATGACTATAGATGCAGACATAGATTTAACTAGGCTAGAACAGGTGAGGACAGTGTCTAAGCTATGCCCAGACCAGCAAACCAGAGCTGCCTCTTCTAAAAGTTTCCATGTAATGCAGTATATTTCTTCTGTCATAGCACTTATCACTCCTTATAATACTTGCCTATCTGCCAGTTTTCATATATTACATGTAGTTATTCTCCATTTGTCTGTCTATATTGACTATAGCTTTCCATCTTATTCTGTGTTCCAGAAACTTGACTTGGTTGGGATGCCTTACCCTCTGGCTTCCAGCTAGATTTAACCAAAGGAAGATACTGGCAAGATATCTGAAAATGAAAGGAGAGAAGTCAAAATATTTAGTTCTCTGTTTCCCTCTCTTCTGGGCTACAGCTGTTCTAGGTCACATATCTTTATTTAAGTTAATAGCTCCTGTGTTCAAAACTCTCCAAAACCTAGAGCTTTCATTCTGGATTTTGGAGAACATTGCCTCCCCTTGTCCCTTCAGGACAAGGGATAATTGTAACTTTATAATCTTGCTAATTCCATTATGCTTTCTCCATTATTTGTTTGTTTTCCTTGACCCTGTCCATATATTTGTATCATTGTTTTTTATAATCTCTTGAGTTAGCCCTTTTGAGTATGCTATCTGTTTCTTGCTAAGGCCCTGAATGATATAGGATATAAGCTTTATTAGAGCTTGAAACTTGTATCTCTCTCTTTTGTTCATTGTGATACATACAATACATGACTGGGATCTAGTAGACATAAAATAAACATTAGTTGAAGGAAAATAAAAATAGCAGAAGGACATGAATAGAATTCAATATTAGTTCCTGATTTAAAAAAAAAACATAAAATAAGGCAGAGAGAAATACGTTAAAAATATTTTCTTTTAAAAAAGGCTCCATTCATTAGCTTCATGCAAAAAGTAAGAAACTAGGCATATTTGTATTTAAAATGCCATAAGAAGGTAAAAATTATTGACATAAAATGGTATCAAAATTATCATGATTTCAAATCATTTCCTAATAAAATCTTCTTTTAAAATGTTTATTTTTCAATTAGAGCTGATTTTCAATATTATTTAACATTAGTTTCAGGTGTTAAAGTCTTAGCAAAACAATGTCATCTCTCCCTAAATAAATCAATAATGCAATGTAATTCCATTTTATAATTTGACATAATGATCTTAAGTTTCATGTGAAAAAATAATCATATGAAATTAAGAAGATTCTAAAATAATAAGTAGTAAGGATTTTTTTTTTACTAAACAATAAAATATAGTTAAAACAGAATAGGTATTAGGAGAATTCCATTTCTGACAATAGCTTACTGAGTGATTTAGAACTAACTTCTCTCTAAAAATGACTATAACCAAAGTGTGTGTGTGTGTACATCTGTAATAATTATACAGGGGAGGGAGAGAAGGACAGGGAGGGAGGGAGGGAGGGAGGGAGTGAAAAGGGATAGAGAATATACGGAAATATCATTCAGAAGGAGAATAGAGTTAAAGAATTCAAATACAGTTTCTGTATTATCCAGGAATGTTTAAAAAATTGAACAAATCAATAATGCACTTTGTAATCTCTAGAAGTAACCCAAAAGTATTATAAAGGAATATATAAACTATAACAAAAAAGGAATATTAAATAATATACTCAATAAATCAATAAATGAAAAAATATATAAAGTAATTGAGACAAATATAAAGCAAATAGTGAACAATTACTCCCAAATATACAAGTAATTACATTAAACATAAACACAATAAATGTTTCAACTAAAAAGAAGGGTGTCAGACAGGATCAGCATTGTTAAAATATCCATATTACCTAATAATATCCAAATTACAGTATTACCTAAAGTAATCTCCAGTTTCAATGCCATCCCTATCAAAATCCCAATGGCATTTTTTTACAAAAATAGAACCAAAACATCCTCAAATTTGTATGGAACTCCTTCCAAAAAAAACACAGATAACCAAAGTAATCCTCAAGAAACAAAAGCTGGAGGCATCGCAGTCCCCATTTTCGAACTATGCTACAAAGCTATAATAATCAAAACAGACTGGTATTGGCAGAAAAACAAACACATAGACTAATAGAACAGAATTGACAGCCCAGAAACAAGCCCACACCTATATGGCCAACTGATTTATGACAAAGAAGTTGAGAATATACAATGGAGAAAGTAAATTCTTTTCAATAAATGGTGTTGGGAAAACTAGATAGCAATACACAAAAGAATGAAACTAGATCTCTCTCTTATTCTATACACAAAAAAAAAACTCAAAATGAATTAAGGACTTGAATATAAGACCTGAGACGATAAAATACATAGAAGAAACATAGGTACTGAGCTTCTGGACATTGGTCTCAGTAGTGTTTTTGTGAATTTGACTCTAAAGGCAATGGAAACAAAGGTAAATATAAACAAATGGGAATAAATTGAACTAAAAGTTTCTGCACAGCAAAAGAAACTATCAACAACAAAAAAAAGACAAACAAGTAAATGGAAGAAGATATTTGAAAATGACACTTCCAATAAGTAATTAATATCCAAAATATATAAAGAATTCATACAACACAAAAATAAAATCTGATTTAAAAATGGGTAGAGGATCTGAGCAGACATTTTCCAAAAGACACACAAATGACCAACAGGTATAAAAAAAAAAGTTCAACCTCACTAATCATTAAGGAAATGTAAATTAAAACTGTATTCGTTAGAATGGCTATTATAAAAAACACTAGAAATAACAAATATTGGAGAATATGTGTAGAAAGGGGAACATTCATACACTGCTGTTGGTAGTGTAAGTTGATGCAGCCACTATGGAAAATGGTATGGAGATTCATTTTTAAAAATTAAGACTGGAACTACCATACGATCCAGCAATTCCTTTTCTGGATATTTATCCAAAGAATATGAAAACACTAATTTGAAAAGATATATGTACCGTTATGTTCATTGCAGCATTATTTAAATAGCTAAGATATGGAAACATAAGTGTCCATCAACGGATGAATGCATAAAGATGTGAGATATATATATATATATATATATATATATATATATATATATATATGATAAAATACTACTCAGCCACAAAAAGATGAAGTATTGCCATTTTTAACAACATGGATAGATTTCAAGGGTGCTACGATAAGTGAAATAGGTCAGATAGAAAAGGACAAAAACCATAGGATTACACTCATATGTGGAATATAAAATTAAAAAAAAAAACAAGCAAACAAAACAAAGCAGAAACAAACTCATAGATACAGAAAATAGAATGGTGGTTACCAGAGAGGAAGGGTGGTAGAGAGAGGGCAAATTGGATAAAGGGGATCAAATAAATATGTGGCAAAAGAAGGAAACTAGACTTTTGGTGGTAAGCATGCAATAGACTATAGAGACATCGAATTATAATGTTGTACACTCAAAATTTATATAATGTTTTTAAGCAGTGTTACCTTAATACATAAATTTTTAAACTTTTTATTTTTGCCCTTGAATTGACAACTATAACCCAACATTGAGTATAAAGAGGTTCTAATTGCTGCCCAGCCTTAAGAGAAATACAAATAATTGAAGTCAGACATCAATTCCCAGATCTTATTAAAGATCCACAACTTATACCTTATATAAACAACTACATACCTGTCCCTCCACCTCATGATCTCTAACAGAAAACTGGAGAGGTTAAGGGAAAGAGTCAACAGTGCCATTGGCCTTGTGAGGAACATAGAGTTCCTGGTTAGAGAGTTTGCCCCTCCTTCCTCAGGGGTTGGAGAAGGCCATTACCTTCTCCTTTCCCAACAGACAAGTGAGGGAAGGCTGCAAGAAACTCAGTCATAAAGACCGTGGGTGTCTATTCAAAGGAAAAACTGCCACTTCTCTTCTCAACTGGAGTTTTACAGAGCTGCAGAACCCTAGGACCATTTGGTGCTGCCAAACAAATGAGACAGATATTTTAAGGGGCTTCTTGATAGAGTTTGACATTCATGGCAAAGAACTGGGGATACACATGAATATGGAAACTAGTGTCCACTTTTTGTCTAGAAATGTCTGAAGGTGAAAGAATGGGCAGAATGGTAATATTAGTCATGCAAAAAAAGACTGCAATGTCACCATAAAAATAAATAAAAAATAAAAATATTTTTTTTAAAAAAAGACTGCAGGGAAATAGGACAGAAAAAAAGTGGGGAAAAGATATGGAGTGCTGAGATAGCATTGGAGAAGTCCTCAGCAGTTCCCAGGGCTGCAGGTAAAGGAACACAGAGAATAGAGATGAAGGAAGAACTATTGGGTGACCAAGATGGATCTATCAATTCAAAAGATGCCCTACCTGGAGAGAGGGGTGGTGTGTATACTGCTGACAGGGCTCAAAGAGAGACATGAATAGCCCACTCTAAGGAGATTCTACATGACCAAGGAGCTTAGATGTAAGACTGAAGAACAGCCAGGGGAAACTATACACATTAATTCTGGGAAGACAACAACACTAGATTAGACAACATCTAAATGAAAGCGGACCAAACCAGAGAAGGACCAAGGATAATTCTCATGTATCTACAGATGACTCTTGGCCCACTGGTCCCTTCCTGTGCTTTTCACTCTAGAGGAGCCAGATTCAGGAAACAGAGAGAGAAGTAGTATCTCTGAGCTGGCCCAAAGATAGGCTAGAGGGCAGAGTAAAGCAGTAGACTACTCTTCCCTCTCTGCATCTGGGGATGTATGATGTCAAACTAAAAATATGACCTGCTCTAGGCAAAAAGAAAGTAGATCGAACTAGATTTGAATTGAGTTATAGACTGAAATTGTGAACTCAACCAGGCTGAAAGTGATCAAAAGCTGTGGAATCTATCTAAGATAGCATTTATGAATGGGAATCAAAAATTAAAAGCAGTAATTGAAAAAACCCAAACTGTTCCATGTTCATCCTCCACTGAGTTGAGACTTCTTAGTAAATCTGTTACATTAATATGCTCAATGAAAAAAACTTAGAAGGTGTCACACATACACACTCTTACTTGTAGTAAGTCCCTGTTGTGTATAAATAAATATATTTATTTATGAATGTAATCATCAAAACATATGCATAAATAGAAAATAAGAAAAAAGAATTACCATTTATTGAACACTTAACTGGGTGGTGCCAAGCACTGTGCTAAAAGCTTATTTAATTCTCCCCACAACTTTTTTATTGTAGACACTGCTTTTTAGTAATGAAAGCAGAGGCTTTTTAGAAATGAAAGTAGATTTATTTAAGGGCTTATACCTTGTATATGATAGAAACTGGGTCTAAATCAAAATTTCTCTGACAACAAGGCCCATGTGAACCACTTTGAAAATCGAGGATGTTTTTTCTCACTTTTTAGAAACCTATCTGTAAAGCACATGGCCACATCTAAGTTTATTTCATAGTCGCTCTATTTTCACTTGACAAGGAAGCCAGGGAGGGGAGGAGAGAAAGAAAGTTGAGTAATATTATGGAGAAATTCATCAAGATTGGGCATGAGTTAAGAATGTTGTATTTTCTGATATGGAATACATATTTCTAGGGAAAAGAATCAAGGTCTGCACAATACAGTTCTTTCTTCTAGATTAGGGGTTGGCAAACCACAGCCTATGTGCCAAATTCTGCCTACAGCCTCTTTTTGTATGGCTTGTGAGCTATGAATTTTTTAATGGTTGAAAATAATAAAAAAATTAATAGTACTTTTGTGACATATGAAAATTATAAGAAATTCAAGTGTCATTTGTCCACAGTGATGCCAATTCTTTTACATATTGACTATGGTTGCTTTTGTGCTACAACAGAGTTTAGTAGTTGTGAAAAAGTTACACATAGAGTTACCATATGACCATCAAGTCTATTCCTAGGCATACACCCAAGAGAACTGCAAACATATGTCCATACAAAAACGTATACACCAAGGTTCACAGCAATACTTGTCATAGTCAAAAAGTGGAGGTGACACAAGTGGCCATCAAATAATGGATAGTTAAACAAATGTGGTATATCCGTATTATGAAATCCTATTTGGCAATATAAAGGAGTAAAGTTCTGAAATGTGCTACAACATAGATGAACATTGGAAGCATTATGCTAAGTGAAAGAAGCCAGTCACAAAAGACTACATACCAAAATGTCCACAATAGGCAAATCTATAGAGACAGAAAGTAGATTAATGGTTGCCAGAGGGTAGAAGAAGGGGTTAGTGGGGAATGACTGGTAATGGGCAAGGGGCTTCTTTTTGCAAGGATGAAAGTGTTCTAAAAGTAGATTTTAGTGATATTCGATTCTGTGAATATGTAAAACCACTTAATTGTACACTTTAAAATGGTGACTTTTATAGTATGTGACTTATATTTCAACAAAACAATTATTTAAAAAATCATATAGCCTGCGAAGTGTTTCTGACCCTTTATAGAATAAGTTTGTCAATGCCTGCTTTAAGTAGTGCTTGATAATATTTGCTTTAGAGGGAATAGGATAATTGTAAAGTATTATAAACTACTTTTATTATATTATAAAGTATTATGAAATTATTTATCACCCATAGCTTTTCCACTTATATTAGCATTCCAACAGCTCAGAAAAGTTCTAAAGTGTTTTACAAACTTATTTTGCCATGGAAGACTTTTCTTCTATTTTCTTGTCTTTTTAAAAAATGTTAATACTTCTTGGTTTCCCATAAAATAAAATCTGAGGAACGTCATCCTGAGAAATGCTGAATTAGCTAATCACTGACAACTTCTTATCCTTTGGGTCTCTAATTTTATTTATTATCCTGTAAAGTCATTGTAGACCTTTTTCAACTGTTATTACTTAAAATAAGATGACTAGCTCAAAGTTTATTTTGCATTGATTTTGTGTGTTACATGTATGATTTTTTAATCAAGAAAATAATAAAATAAAACACTAATTACTGAAGCCTAACTGGCTATTGAAATTGGAGAAATATGATCAGAAGAAAGAATAGCTATATATGGCTCGCTTACCACAAATGGGAAAACTGCAATGAAATTCAAAATTAATATTTAAAATTTTATTAAATTATTTATTATCAAATTCAAACTCAGATGTTCCCTGCTTTTATTGTATCAGGAGTGTTTATTTTGATGAGCTATGTAGAACATTGGTTCCATGCAAGCTTCGATGGAGGAAGTAATAAAGAATGTTAATTTTCTTTTTGCTTATGCCCTCAAGCGATATAAGTTTATGAGGTAACTGAAAGAAATTAAAGAAAAAATATGGAAATTTCATTTTAATGAAGCCAAATAGCTGGCTTGTGAAAATATGTTGCTGAAATTAATTTAGCTACTGCTTTACTTCAGTAGCCACTTTGGAAGGAAAGCACTCTGAGGTGTCCACTAGAGACATCTCACAAGGGAATCAAACTGAATGATCACACTACAATGGAAGTCTTCCTATTTTGATGGCAAGTTCTTACAGGACAAGTTTCAGGCTTTATATAACTTTGTAGCACTTTCAGTACCTAGCATAGCACCAAACACAAGACAAGTATTCCAATAACTGGGCACTTAAAAAACATTAGACTTCCTTTATATGCCAATTCCCTATTAAAATTATCATAATGTATTAACTTTGAGGAAAAACAATTTGCTACAAAATTATAAGATCCTGATCCAAAGAAATATTTAACAAGTTAATTTTACAAAGGCATATATCATATAAGTATTTCTCTGGAGGTTGTTCTATTATATTATAAATAAAAGGCCAAGAATTTCTCAGCAGGTTTTATATTAAATATTTTCTATCTTGTGTATATGTGTATTCATCTGTCTTCTTTCGTAAAAAAAAATGTACATGGTAAAGATGACTATTGTATTTGCCTTAGTTGGAGGGCTTTTCTTGTTATCATATTCTTACAAATGTGTATAGAAACATCTCTCATGAATGACTCAATCTATAAACAACACATCCTATAGAAACCACGATACCATAGAAGTTGTTGGTTCAGTTTCCAAATTCTTCCATATATCGTATCAACAAACATAAGGATTAATAAATGAAAAACTGAATATTATGTCAATTATACCATTGGATTTTCAATTAATCTCTAATCACTTCTCTTTAAAGGTTTTAGCAGGTAGAGTAATGATAATATCATAACTGCACTGTCCCTCTTCAGTGTTTAATCATCCATATGAAGCGAATCAGATATTTTAATGCTATATCTAGACCATTCTCTTTTGAATCTGTCTACACACAAAAAAAAATTATTCTTGGCTACAAATGGTTACTAGCATTTGCAGGAGTCGGTAGGCAGTGTTTTGATGACAGAGAAATATTCACCTAAAAAAACTACTGGTTAATATGTTGTTTGAAACCTGCTGGATTCAGATGCCTGGAAAAAGACAATCCAGACAATGTGGTTAATTTATACCTTAAGAAGACCACAGTGACATGAATGATAAGTGCCATGGAAAGATACTGCAAATGAATGGGAAAACAATTTGAAATTAGAATCAAAATGTGTTAAATCCGAATCACGTGGATATAGGAGTTCACAGGTACAGCTAAGCCATGCTGTTAGCTCAGCAGCATCCACGATGCTCACATGCACATGCTGTGTACTCTTGAAAATGTCTTAGAGGATAATTGACTTATCCTGGCATGTAAAGAAAAGGCAATGTCCTGTAGTTCAGAAGATTTGATTTCTATTCCTAGCTCTGCAGTTAAAAAGCTATACAATCTAATGCAAGTCAGTCCCCCTGGTGTCCATTTTCCTCATCTGTGAAATGCTGGGGGAGGAGGGTTGGGGGAGTTAAAAAATGATCTTGAAATTTCCTTCTCAAGTCTTAACCGGGTGTGGTTCCAAGATTTTACTATGTGAGTAGTTTCTGAGCTTAGAAGGCAATGGCTAGTAAGAGATGGATTTATAAACAAGCAATAGTAATAATAATAAGAAGAATAAGAATAAGCATAATGAAATGTGCTAAGTGTAAAAACAAGCAATGTTCTGGGGGACATGTAAGAGAGAACATTTATTTAGATTTGGGTTGCATAGTATGGAAGTTCTCAGTATTTCAAAAGAGCATTGAAGTAAAAAAATTGAGAAAGATTTTTATCTGTAGATAAGGAGTACTGATACACGAAGGGGTTAGAGAAAAAGATATGAAAACATACAGACTTTTGAGGAAAAGGTATTTAGGTCATGGATTCTAGTCCAGTGTGTCCTGGCAATCAAAAATGTGGGAGTTAATGCACTGTCTCTGGAATCAGACAGACTGGCTATGAGACATACTGGACATTTGACCTTGAGGAAGTTACCTTTTGAGCCTCAAATTCCTCATCTTAATGGAAGCTCAGAGGAAGGTTTTTGTGAAGATTAAATTAAAGAGGCTTAAATAAATTCATGGTACGTTGTGAGTAAATATTAGCAAAATGTACGACTACTATTATTATCACCATTATTATTATTTAGAGGCATAATATTGGGGGAAATGATTTGGAGCCAAATTATAAATGACACTGAATGCCATAATAAATAATATGGCTTGTGTTTTATACAATAAGTAGCTACTGACTGTTTTGGGGATGGAAGCAAGATAAATAAAAACTGACAAAGAAAAAAAATTATATAGTTTCGATGAAGAAATGTTCAGCAGTGAAATAAAATTAGTTGTAATCTGTTCTTTAAGAGTCAACCAATCTAGACATATTTCCAATGAGAAACTCAGCTTAAATATCAATAAAACACATCTCAGCTGTTGCTCAAGTCCCACTTCTTTGTTTCTCAGTTACAATCTCTGTGGATACCAACTTTTTCAACATGCCAGTGAAATTTTATTCTTCATGAATCCATGGTGGTTCCTTTGAGGTATGCAAATAAATGGTAATATAATGAGAGAAAAAAATTGATGATTGATCATCATATTCTAAACCAAGAATCCATAGCAACTTTAAAAGACCTCAAGAAATGTATTCATGTTTCACTGTGACCATCATAAATTCCGAATTTGATCACAAGTACATTTACACTTGGTTGATTATCTGCTTTATCAGTTTTCATTCTAGCAAAGAAAAAGTTGTTAAACACAGTAAGTACCCAGTGCTTGGACCTGTCTTGAAAATTTCTTTGTCTCCTGACCTGTCCCAAACACATTTATATCATTTGCTAGTCTCTTCTTGCATGTTTTCTTAAGTAAACAATATTTTAAAAAATCACAGAGAAGACTAAAAAATTTCTTTAAATAATAATGAAACTTTTTAACATAAAAAATAACTAAAATTAAATGGCAAAATATAAGCAAAGTTAACCACATTGGTAGCTCACAAGACCTAATGAAAAACGATCAAGCAGCAAACAGATGAATGAGGAAAAGGCTATACAAAGTTCATTTGTTAAAATGAACTATAAAATGTTAGAAACAGGAAAATGTTCTCCTTCACTATCAGTGACTATACCTAAATAATACTCTTAGCATGTGCACACTATTTCTTAGTATTTTATATTAGTGAAATTCTAACTCCATGTTCCTAATCTTGGTTAGTTTTCCAAGACAAGACGGATGACTGAGTATATATTAAAACCTCTTCCTTCACCGAAAAAGTACAAAAATGCTTGTTTTTATTCTAAGAATGCTTAACTGTCCTAAATACAAGAATAGACTATCTATGGGCCAGAGAGAAGGGAAACTCACGGTGTAGAAAACTAGCTCAAGCTCAAAGATCATAGGAAGTCATGATCAGAAATGAGCATTGGGGGCCAGAGCCTTAATATCCTACAGTAACAGAGACTGAAACTGATCCCTCAAGTGGTTAGGATTTCTTCATGAAGCCAGGGCCTGGAATTGCACTCTCTGCCCATATTCAGGAGCAAATATAATTATATATCCAAGGTTGTCTTGCTACAGAAAGGACACTGATACGCTATCAAGAAATTGGGAACTCAGCCTCTGCTGCAGGCAGACAGGGTGACTAGAATTGTGTTATCTAAATAAAGAGCTCCAAGCTGCTCACAAGACTCTCTCTGGAGTCCTAAAATCCACACTGTGTAGCAGAGGCAACGATGACATTGCTTAATGTGGAGAGACCTGTATGACTAAGAACAACCCCCCAAGCAGGAGAGATCTTCATCGAAAATGATAAAACACAAAAAGAAATCCTGATCCAATTAGAAAAATCTAACACAAGAATATGGAGATATTAGAACAAGTTATCTTAGATAGACATACCCATTAATTTTAGTTTGTTACTGAAAGCTTTATTGCAATATCATTAAAACACGATAAAATTTACTCTTTTAAATTGTACAATTCAATGTTTTATAGTATATTTACAGAGTTGTGTAACCATCAATACAACGTTTAGAACATTTTCATCACCCCCCCAAAGGAAACCCCACACCCATTAGCAATCACTTTCCATTTCTCATTCCCCCCCAGTCCTAGACAACCACTAATTTACTTAACCATCTCTTTAGATTTCTGAAACCCTGTCATTTCATAAAATGGAATCATACAATATGTGGTTTTATGTGTCTGATATTCACTTAGCATATTTTCAAGGATCATCTATCTTATAACATGTATCATTATTTTATGCCTTATTATTGACAAATAATACCCCATTGTATGGATGTCACACATAATGTTTAACCATTTGTCAACAGTTAGATATTTTGGTTGTTTCCAATTTTTGACTATTATGAATGATGCTATGAACATTTGTGTACACATTTTTGTGCAAACATTTGTTTTAATTTATCTGTGGTATATACAGAGAAGTGGAATTTCTATGTCACGTGTTAATTCTGCATTTAACCTTTTAAGAAGCTGCCAACTATTTTCCAAAGTGTCTGAACCACTTTACAATCACACCAGCACTATACGAGGCTTCCAATTTCTTTACATCTTTGTCAGCACTTGTTAATCTTTTTTTATATTCTACCCATCTGAGTAGGAGTGAAGTGGTATCTCATTGTGGTTTTGATTTGCATTTCTCTAATAACTAATAATGTTGAACATCTTTTCATATTCTTATTGGACATCTGTATGTCTTAATGAAAAATATATTCAACTCCTTTACCTATTTTTAATTTGGTTAACCTTTTCTTTTTTGAGTTGTAAGAATTATTTATATATTCTGGATACAAGAACCCTATCAGATATATGATTTTCAAATATTTTCTACCATTTTGCAAGTTTTCATTTCACTTTTTTCATGGTGTCCTTTGATGTACAAATGTCTTTAATTTAATGAGGTTCAATTTATATTTTTTGTTGTTATCACTTATGTTTTAGATATACTATTTAAGAAACCATTGCCTAATCCAAAGTCACAAAGGTTCACACATGTTTTCTTCTATAAGTTTTATAGTTTTAACTCTTACCTTTAGGTTTATAATGCATTTTGAGTTGATTTTTGTATATAGTTTGAGATAGAAATTTAGCTCCATTCTTTTGCAGATAGGTAAACAGTGGTCCTGGTGATTTTAGACTTTTGTTTAAATGGTGAAAATGTAAAGAAAACCAATAAAAGGATCAAATATAAAAATGTAATCTAATAGACCAGGAAAAGAATAAAGCTTAACAATCCAGTAGAGAACAGAAAAGGAGAACAGAAGTGATACAGAAGTATGGTGAATACACAAATTAAAAGAGATCAGTGATTTCAATAAGTGAAAATAAATTAAACATGCCTATTAATATCGACATATTCAAATCAGAACCAACATAATTTCTTCTATATACTATTTACAAACATCATATCTAAACAAAATGACAGACAGGTTTAAAATAAAATATTCAAGTAAATTACTAACAAAAGAAATCAAAGCAATATTAATAGTCAGTAAAACAGAATTGAAGGTGGAAAACATTAATGGAGACAAAGGCAGAAATTCCACCCTGATAAAGGAACAATCTACTAAGAAGATGATAATAATGAACTGGCATGGACCAAACAGCAAGGGCGTGAACAATGTAAAACACAAACAGAAAGAAATACAGAGAAAAAGTAGTGTTTCCTATCATTTCCCATTTGCTGGTAATTCACATCATTTTGCCAAATTAGATATTATTTGGAAGCCATCTTATTTTACTGTGAAATTATGGCATAAAGGTGAACATAAATAAAACATATGAGACAAATTATATCACCAAGATATTGTTTTCCACCTTTCAAATTTGTAAATGTCTTCAGAAATGACAATATTCAATTGATACTGGCAGCGGTACCATGCCAAGCCATATTGGAGCCTCATGCAAAGGGAAAAAAAATATCTGATCCTATCTTTATTAAAATGTTATTTTGGTCACCATGGATTTTTGCAATGATTTTGTTTTTTTTCAAATACTGCATTAAAATATTTAGATTTCATGTCCAAGATGAGAGTTTCATTTGCCTCACCCTCATATGTAGTACAGGCCTGTCTGGCAGTGTTCATAGCCTTTGATCTAATAATTCCATCTCTTGAAAGTGAGCCTAACTGAATATAAAATATTTAGTTAGAAGTATGAAATAAGAAAAAGGGGGAAATCTTGCACACTTGATCTTAACTGCAATGTGTTTTATATAAATAAATGTAAAAGAATAATCAAATCAGCTACACAAAAAACATGCAATAACAGGTATATTTTAAAATCTCTCTAACACACACACACACACACACACACACACACACACACACACAGTCTGGGATAGATTAAGCAGTCTCAGAGGTGCTTAAAAAAGGAGTTCAAAATTTTGGGTTTTGATGGGGAGTGTGCATGAGATTCACTTAGACAACATATTTAACAAAATATTTACCAAAACTGTACATTTGTATGATATCTAGAAATAAGTTCATGCTATCTATAATTTTAAATAGCTCTATGGCAGATACTTATGCAATCAACCTGCCATTAAACATTTGAGAACCATGATTTAGAATAAAATTTGATCAGATGTTAATTAATTCATAGAAGCTTGTACATGAGAGGATTTTTTAAAAAAATTATCTTATTTTACAAATAATAAAATCGAGTCCCACAGTGACAGAGTCATCCAGTCTTACAAGGCAAAATCAGTGAAGGAATTCAAGACTGCTATTTCTGTGCTCTCTATTAGTTCTTGCTAGATTTTCCTGAAAATGAAAACTATCTCTAGACAGAAAATATAACAAATCAACCAAGTTTTTCGGTTCATATTTACCTAAACCAGGCTTTCATAGATCATGGCACATCTATATTGATTTAAATCTATTTTGGTCTTTGAGATACAATGAACAATACTGCACAGTTTTCCATGAAAATTCTAAGAGAAGTCATTCAAAAATATTTTTCTTCAAAATGTACATATTCAATAGCTGTTAATAAAATACAACTTCCTTTAAAACTTTTTATAATAAAAAGCTTTTAAAATGATTAGAATGGTCTCTTGATTCAGATGCTAAAAATGAAATCACAGGATGTTTTCCAGAACATCTGCAAATCAGTGAACACACAAACAGAATACTTAAAATGGCTCTTCCAATATTGGTAATTGTAGCCACCGTGTGTTAACATTCTGCCTGCTTTCTCATTCACTCCAGCTGACCCTATACAAGTACCTACCAACTCTATCACATCTGATGGTATGCAAGAAAGATATATATCTTATTGAACAAAGGACAAAGGAGAATTCACAAGGAGAAACTACTCTGTGACATGCTAGGACATACAACTTTGAGGGTCACTGCTAATAGAAAAAACAATCTACCCAGGGAGAAATGTAATGAGCAGCTTGCACTTACAACACTAGGAAAACTTGTTATAAAGTATGAGTGTGACTCTGAATCACTGAGGGAACTTTTGCAAGCTGCAAGTCCTGACCTAAATATTTTCCAGGAGCATTCAGGCCAACTGTTGAAAACCGCTGCTGCATACCAAGACACTCTGGCCCTTTATTTCCACTGAAAACATCTAATTGATATGCATCCATCAATGACTGCTGAGAAATAAGTATCCATTTGTGTATTCATTTAACAAATATTTACCAAGTGCCTATTCTGTGCCAGCTTCTGTCCAAGAAACAGCAAACATTAGTGAACAAGAAAAATCTCTGCCCTCCTGTAGTTTACATTTTAGTGTTCTGACTATAAATATCTCTCATTTTGAGTAAGTGAAATACAATGACGTTTAATTTTTCTAAATGCATATTGTATTTCCAAATGTATTTAAATTGCTTTGTTTGCAGTCATACTGGGTTGTCTGCGACACAAAATAGAAAAGTCAATAAGATGATGCTAGTCTTAGTAAATTTATTTATTTATTTTTTAAAGTTTATTGGGGTAACATTGGGTAATACAATCATATAATTTTCAGGTGTACATTATCATTTGACATCTGTATATTCTATTGTGTGATTACCACCCAAAGTCCAGTTTCCTTCAGCTACAATATATTTGATCCCCTTTACCCACTTCACCCTCCTCCAAATTCCCTATATTTGTCCCCTTTACCCTGTCTATGTCTCCACTCCTCCCCCACCCCCTACACTCTGGTAACCACAAGTCTCTTGTCCATATCCATAAGTCTGTTTGTCCTGTTCATTTGCTGCTTTTAGGTTTATATCCCACATGTAAGTGATATCATGTGATTTTCTGTCTGGCTTATTTCACTTAGGATGATTATCTTGAGGTCCATCCATGTTGTCGCAAATGGCAGGATTTCATCTCTTCTTATGGCTGAGTAATATTCCATTGTATATGTGTACCACTGCTTCTTTAGTCAATCGTCTATCTTAGGACACTTTGGTTGCTTCCATGTTCTGGCCACTCTGAATAGTACTGCTATGAACATTGGTGAGCAAGTATCTTTTTGGATATGTGTTTTCAAGTCTTTGAGGTAAATACCCAGTAGAGGGATTGCTGGATCATATGGTAGATCCATTCTTCGTTTTTTGAGGAACATCCATACTGTTTTCCATAGTGGCTGTACCAATTTACAGTCCCACCAGCACTTTTATGAGGGTTCCTTTTTCTTCGCATCCTCTCCAGCATTTGTTATTACTTATCCTGTTGATTATAGCTATTATAACAGGTGTGAGATGGTATCTCATTATGGTTTTGATTTGCATTACCCCAATAGCTAGCGATGTTGAGCATCTTTTCATATATTTGTTGGCCATTTGTATGTCCTCTAGGGAAAAGTGTCTGTTCAGGTCCTCTGCCCATTTTTTGATTGGATCGTTTGTTTTTTGTTGTTGTTGTTCTGTTATTGAGTCATATAGATTTTTTGTATATTCTGATATTAGACTCTTATCAGAGGTGTTGCTTACAAATATATTTTCCCACTTGAGTGATTATCTCTTTACCCTGTTGACAATTTCTTTTGCTGAGCAGAAGCTTTTTAGTTTGATGTAGTTCCATTCATTTATTTTAGCTTTTACTTCCCTTGCCTTTGAGGTTAAATTCATAAAATCCTCTTTAAGTCCAAGGTTCATGAGTTTAGTTCCTATATTTTCTTCTATGCATTTTATTGATTCTGGTCTTATATGCAGGTCCTTAATCCATTTTGAGTTAATTTTGGTGTGTGGTGATAGACAACAGTCTAGTTTCATTCGTTTGTAGATGTCTTTCCAGTTTTCCCAGCACCATTTATTGAAGAGGCTTTCCTTTCTCCACTGTATGTTTTGGCTTTTTTGGTCAAAAATTATTTGCCCATATATTTGTGGGTTTACTTCTAGACTTTTTATTCTGTTCCACTGGTTCATGTGTCTGTTAGAGGAATGTTTCTGAATAGTGGTATAAAGCATATTCATATTCACTTAATCCAATTTCAGTGAAGCTGGAAGTAAGAAGGCATATTTTTTACAGTGCTTAGCTTTTTGTAATGAATACCTATTTTATGATTTAAAAAATCTCTTTGTTAGGGTGGCCTGAAGGTTACTGCAGACATGCCTGCACATTAGAAATCTCAAAAATTAGGCAGTATGAATTGTAGTCATTAGCTCGTGTTGTTCTGGTAGAAAAAGAGGTTTGGAAGCAAATTGCTCAAATAAATCTTCAGAGATAACAGTTTGGCTAAAATAACTAGACGGTCAAGACAACCAATAGCTCAAAAACAAGTGTTCCTAATCACATATTTTATCATTAACTGATAATTTTTAGTGTGTGTCAAAGTAGTTTAAAACCAATTTTGACTCTTTAAATAGAATCTGAAAAATGTGTTTTAAAAAAATTCCCATTTTGTGCTCTCCATCTCAAAATGTAAACTGCCTGAATCCAAAGCCCACTTTCATCATATACTAGCTGTGTGACCTTAACTAAGTTACATAAATTCAGAGCTTCAGTTCCCTGATTTCAAAATGGCATTAACAATGGTACCTACTTCAGAGCTGTTGTGAAGACTAATGAAATAATTTACAGAAAGCACTTTGCACAATTACTGTCTCACACAGGTATAAGTAAATGTTAACTGTTATTATGAGCTATTAGGTTTACTTCTAAATAATTTTCAGTCAACCAAGACTACTGTTGGTAATAGTAAAAGTTTAGAAACACTCTGAATGCCCAACAAAAGTAATTTAAATTATGATTTTTCTAAATAATTTAAATCTATGTGATAATTAAAATCACGTAAGATAAAAATATATAATTACAAAATATTTTACCTCATTTTATGTTAATATGGAAGACAATATGTTCACAGGAAATCAATATAATACTAAAAATACTGAAAAAACATAAGCACATAATTTGGGAAGATGTATCTTGACTTCAAACATTCTAACATTTTTGTATAGTTTGAGAATAGAAAAAGATATTAACTTTAGGATGTGTTACATTATACATACATATTAAAATTTCTAGATGAACTAGTAAAATAATTAAAACAGGATGTACACCTTCCAAACAGTATTCTGGAAAATGGAACCAAGGAAAGAATCATGGTCAAAGGAAAAGCAGCCAAACAAGAAATTTTTAAAAAACAGCAAAAGAGGAACAAATTGAAAATGCTAAATAACATGACAGAAATAAACCAAAATAAGTGAGCAACTGCAATCAAAACAAATAAGTTATGCTCTCCAGTTAAAAGAATTTTAGATTAGATGTTTAAAAAAATCTATATGTTATTTACAAGTCACACTTAAATATAAGGATGTAAAAAATATTTAAGTAAAAAAATATAAAATCTATACTAAATAAATGCAAACAAAAAATATGGCTCAGCTACATTGATACCAGAAAAAATAGACTCTAAGCAAAAATTTATTACTATAGATAAAGAAAGTCAATATATATTTATAGATGAATCAATTCATTATGGAAATTAGGCAATTCTAAGCCTGATGGAACCTACTAAAAATAGTTTTGAAATACTTTGAAAAATTATTAAATAAAATTTTACAGAACTATAAGGAAAAATAAGTGAGCAAATCTACCATCATATTGAAAGATTTTAGCATACCTCTCCAAATACTTGATGGATTAAGCAGAAAAATTGCAGTAAGCATATGGAAGATTTGAATGCATAAATACCATGCTTAATCTTAATAGAAATATATAGAACATGGCAATCAACAACTGGATAAATTACATGTGTAAACACATACAGAACATTAACATAAACTGGCTATGTACTAGACCTTAAATCGATTCTCAAAAAGCATTAGGAGGTATTCCCTACCAAATAATCCAGTATTTTTGCCAAACTGTAATAATTAAGATAATGTGTTTTGACCTCAAGGATACAAAATGAGAACAATGGAACTAAACAGAGATTCTGGAAGCCAACCTAAATATATAATCAACAAAGACGAACTTTAATTTGAAAAGATAAGCCACAAACTGGAAGGCTATATATGGCACATATAAAAGCAACAATGTTTTAGTATCTAGAATATATGAAGAAATGCCCCAAATCATCAAAATGATAAATAACTCAATAGAAAAAAAAAGGAACATGAAACATGAATGGGCACTTCACGAAAAGAAGAAATACAAATGGTCCACAGTCATTTGAAAAGATACTGAAATTCTTCAATAATGACAAATTCTAATTAAAACCACAGTGATATATAATTCCATATTCACCACTTCAATGAAGTTTAAAAGTCTGACAATACTTTGTATTAGTGAAGATCCTGGGTGTTGAGAGTTCTCATACAATGGCAAACCTATATGTAAATAAATACAACCAATTTTGAAATAGGTTAAACATGATTATTTCCCATGACATAACAATTACATCATTAGGAGAGTATCCTAGATAACTTCTTGATAATTGGATCATAAACAGAGTTGCCAGAGTTAGCATATAAAATATGGGATATCCAATTAAACTTGGATTTCAGATGAATAACAAAAATACTATATTTAGATAGATGATAGATAGATAGATAGATAGATGATAGACAGACAGACCATGTATTATTAGGGGCATACTTATACTAACAAAAAATTCTATTGTTTATCTGAAATTTAAATTTAACTGTGCATTTTTCATTTTATCTGGCAACCTTAACCATGATATATATACGAAATAATCACAGCAGAATTGTTTGTACCAGTAAAAAATAAATAAATAAAACCAACCAAAAGATTTGTGAACAAACACAATGCACTCTACATATATGCTTTACTGTTCAACTGTACGGCTGAAACTGGATTTCGTTAACCAATGTTACCATAATAAAAATAAAAATGTTAAAAAAAGATTCATGAATAAAACAACCATCTTATAGGCCTATAACAGGATATTATACATTATGGAAAATACTTGATACACAGCTACTTGCATCAATATGATGAATTCTTAAAAACACAATATTAAGCACGAGCTCCAGAAAAAAAACATATGATTCCAATTATGTAAAATCAAATAAAAGAAAAAACAAAAACCATGTTGTTTAAAGATATATGCATATGTGGTAATTATAAAAGAAAATGTGAAAATGATTACAATAATATGCAGAGTAGTGCATACACAGAGGTAGAAAAGAGGATAAAGTCAAAAAGGAATACTCAGAGGGCATCATATATAATGGCAATGTATATACAGTCCTTTTTAGCAGTGTTGTGGAGAAGCTGTAGAGAGTATTTACCAGAAAAGATCTTTTCATTTTTTCTGATAAAGACTTTACAAACCAAAAGGAATTTGCCATAATTTACTTTTGTGGCATTTGTCAAACATGCAGCTAGAATAGTGAAGTCAAATTTATCTGTTTTATATTCCTTATAGTTTTGTTAAAATCTTCATAGAAATCAAGAAAACTGTTTGAAACTCCTTATTTCAAATCAAAGTACTTAAGAGCTAATTTGGATTCGTTGCCATGATTTGAGGCATCAACCATGTCCTAACAGAATCAGCTGTATACTGTAAGGATGGTGGACATGTCTGTTATCAAACCTCTTTGTTCATTCATAGGACATTTTAGCTACAACCTCTACATCAGCAAATGTAACTTTATTCAGATTCAAAGGGCAATCAAAAGGACATTATGTTTCGCTTCTCCTTCTTCACTATGCCCAATAAATCAGACATCCATTTAGCCTTCTTTTTCAGTGATGTCCAGATTATGACTGTATCAGTATCGTTATCATATATTTGTAATCATCTGAACTCTTAGAAAACAGTAGTATTATCCACAATGTTAAAAGTTAAACTAACATTATCTTGATACAAAGCACAGAGCTAATCTACAGGCAGAATTAAAAGTGGACTGTTAACACTCACAATTATAAAACACTTAAGCTGCATACTTAAGTCACGTCAGTCAGATGATCCATTACTGTGAACCACAAATCATAGTTTCAACATCAGCAGTCAGGAAAAAAAAGAGCAACAGCTTCTATAGAAATGCAGGTTAATCTATGCCTTATCCGTTTTACCTGAAAACAGTGTTACTTTTGGCCCCAGTTTTTGATGGGGTGGTGGTGGGGAGGCTGCCATATCAGTTTGTGCTTTCCCCTGTTTGTCCCTACTAATAAAATAAAATTGGTACTTTTCACATCACGAGATAGAGATTTCCTGGTAGGCAGGACGTTTAGGAGTAAAACCAGAACAGTCCTGGGGAAAAAAATAAAGGTCATTTGGTCACCCAAGTGACACATTCAAATAAACATTCAGTTCAACTACATTTCTTTTCCAGAGAGGAAAGTGATGCTAAGAAAGAGCTAGTCAAGGTTATACAGCAAATTAGTACCAAATTTAACATTTCTCAATCTATCATTCTATATTACTGACTCCCAGTTTAAAGGTCTTGCTGGTATAACATCTAGTTTTTATTGATTAGAATCTGACTGACCAAAATTTATGAATAGTTAAAAAATAATGCCAATATATAGGCAATATATATTGACATCTGAAGATATTTCTATTTATCTTTTTAGGTATAAAATTAGAATAGAACATAACAAGTAATTTCTTATTCCACAATTATTTAAATATGTTTAAAATTTGTTCACTAGCATATAGTTTAAAAGTTTACTATACATACATATATATACATATATTCATATATGTGTGTGTGTATAGTTTCCATATGTTATGAACTAAATAAATATTTTTATCCTTCCCCCAAATTCACATGTCAAAGCCTTAATCCCCAATGTGATGGCATTTGGAGAAAAGGCCTTTGGGAGATAGTTGAGTAGGTGGGGCCCTCATGACAGGATTATTGCCCTTATAAGAGATACCAGACACTTACTTGCTCATTCTCTTTCTCTTTCTTTCTTCTTTCTTCTGTTTCCTTCCTTCCTTCCTTCCTTCCTTCCTTCCTTCCTTCCTTCCTTCCTTCCTTCCTTCCTTCCTTCCCTCCTTCTCTCTCTCTCTCTCTCTCTCTCTCTCTCTCTCTCTCTCTCTCTCTCTCTCTCTCTCCACACACACACACACACACAAAGAAATCACAGAAATGGCAGCTGAGGGAAAACTAAATTGCTGACATCTTGATTTTAGGTTTTCCCGATTCAAGAATTGTGAGGAAAAAAAATTGTTTAAGCCACTCAGTCTATGGTATTTTGTTATACCAGCCTGAAGTAAATAGGACATCATGCATATATTTAGAGCAAATTGTTATTCTCCTCAAACTATATAATCTCATCTAATAATATTTAAAAAAATACTCCTAAGGAAAATGTGGAAGGAGAACTGTGGATTACTGAGTGTTTGCATTTATATATGTGCATGTGTGCAGATCTGAGGCATTAGCTACATGTATCTGGTTTCTTTATGACCATGTTTTGGCAGCCTTCCCATTCCCTCCAACTGTTACTTGTATAAATTCTTTTCTGTTTCCTCAGATCTTGAGAGTCCTACTGATCTGGCTTCAGAAATGCAATTAATTTAGACGTGTGAGCTGGAAAGGCCTTACTCCTTTGTTATGCACTGACAGAGATCTCCCAGCACCATAGCTCCACACTGATGAACAGTCCCCATTGCAATCCCTGGCCCAATGGATTATAGTTGCATGTCTTCCCTAACCTAGCACATGATGACTTTATCCATGCTGGTACACACCAGAATATTTCAGAATGTTCTCTCCTGGTCCTATTAGTCTTTCCACACCTCAGTTCCTTAAAGATGCAGGTGTATAATCTCCATGCTAAAGAATCCATTTCCCTCAGCATTTTTACTCTCGCTTCAAGCTGCTTTGAAAAAACTCTTTTCCCTGCTCTACCACCCATTCTCATTCTCCTTGTTCTTCCAAACCCTCATTTCCCTCTTTTTCTAAGTCTCTCAGTCAAATTTTGATAACATTGGTTAATTCTCTGAATTTTTCAGCATTGTAGCTGAGTCATTCTTAGTTACATATCATCCATAGAAGCTGTGGAGCATGAGGAATAAAAGCATAGACACTAAACTATAGCCAATTTGCTTGGGTTAAAATTATCTCTTCTCCCACCTCTCAGTTCCATGATCTTGGGAAAAATTCCTTAACCTCTCTCTGAGTTTTACTTTTGTTGTTCATAAAATGATGATAATGAGAGCAGAAGTGTTAACATGTTGTGAGGATTAAATGAGATGATCTGTGTAAAACACGTATGTACCTAGTACAAAATAAGTAATAAAAATTGTAACTATTAATAATCTGTTCTTTCTACTATCTCCATGCTACAGTGCTAAGTGACATAGGTCAAATTTGTGATTTGAAGGCATTGCATGGTTAGGTTTAGCAATTTTGAAACATGCTCTAATTTATTTGTACTCTGGAATAAATTACCAAAAATATTTCCCTGAGTGGCTTAAACAATTTTTTTTCCTCACAATTCTTGAATCTGGAAAACCTAAAATCAAGATGTCAGCAATGAAATTAATAAGTCCAAGTCACATTGATTAAAAGTGTCAGAAGAACTGAACTAATACTGGAAATTTAAATCTTCATCTTTAGAAGTAATCCAGCTGAATCAGTAAGACTTGAATTTCAGTAACAGGACATCATTAATACCTATATGACCTTGAGCAAATCACTAAAACAAATTGAATTGCAATTTCCTCTTATGATAAAATAGAAAAATTGAATTCATTTCAAAAATATTTCTTGAGCACCTACTATCTTCTAGTGTCTTCAACAGATGATTCATATATATTATACTATGTAATAAGAATAATTATCTTCATTTTGTAGCCATACATACATATGTTTATACACACAAACACACACAGAGAGAAAGACACAGAAACAGAGAAAGAGACAGAGACAGACAGACAGGGAGGTTCTGCCTCTCTATCTCCCCAGATTAAGAACATTAAAAGGGTGAAAATGTAAAAGCATTTTATAAACTAGAAAGCACTTCCCAAACATTGTATTACTTTAAACTGAATGCATTTGTTTTGACAAAGTACATCAGTTCAGTAATCAATTCTTGCCTATTCTCCCAAAGTTTTGATGGGAAATCTGAATCATGAGGAACTGATCAGTGTTTCCAGCTTTGGATATGATGATTAAATTAGAATCTTTTCAAGATAATTAATAAAATGTTAAAAGAAGCTTTGAAGGAAAAGTAATAAGTTTAGATTGGATAAATTCCACTATTCTAGGAATGAGAATACACACACACACACACACACACACAATATAT
Source organism: Macroglossus sobrinus (assembly GCA_004027375.1). NCBI lineage: Eukaryota > Metazoa > Chordata > Mammalia > Chiroptera > Pteropodidae > Macroglossus > Macroglossus sobrinus. The sequence goes on along the minus strand of PVKZ01002829.1, from coordinate 14,969 downwards.
ATATATATATATATATATATATATATATATATATATATATAACCTATATAAATATATAATATACATATATTAAACATTTGTGCCACAAACTAAAATGGTTGTTTATGTATACATTTCAAATTTTGAGGGCTTTTCATTTCAGCACAGATACTAAAGAAAAAAGAATTTTTGAGACCTACAAATTAAATTTAACTATTCTGACAAACAGAAGATGCCAAAAAAGATTCATGTAAAATTATTTTTCCTGTGATAGACTCACACTTTCATCATTTACCACCTGGGGATTTCTTCTTAGAAGAAATTGATGAAATAGATAGCAATCCAGAAGTGTCATGTCTTTGCCAAGGATATCCAACTATTTTTATTGGACAAGTATCACTTTTAAAGTTGATGAATAGCAAACGCAAAGTAGTAATATCTGATGTTGAAAAATGAAGCCACCTAAAGAGCAAGAAATGATAGATAACTGGTGCTTTTTTAATAGCATGAAAAGTTCGTAAATGAGGAATCCTTTTGATGATGCTCCAGTTTTGATTTCTGGCCTGTAATTTTAGAACGCCATTTCAGATGGACCCTTCTTCATAAATAGAATAAAAATAAAATATCTCATTTCCTCCTGAAAAGATCCAATGTGACTGTATAAGTATGTATTTGTGGGCAATTGGAACTCATTCCTGACTAGTACTCCATAAACTCTGCAGGGGTCCACTGGGACCTGGGATTTGGCCTGCAGAAATCTGTAATAGCAATTTTAAGCATTGTAGGATAATGAGAAAATTTAGGCGTTCTCAATAATATCATTCAGTGAAGTGTATCTTCATTTCTTTAATAAAAAAGAAAATTCCTGCTGATCAAGTGTTACATCGCGTAAGGCTCAATTGTGGGGATGTGATGGCCAATGCCTAATTTATGCGCTAGGGTTCATCTCAATATTAACCTTTTATGATCCCAGTGGGGTTAGAGACTTAATAGAATGAAATGAAGTTATTAAAACATATAACTTTATAATATACACATTTCTCACTGTTCCCTCCAGAATCAAAATATTTCTTTTCAATCTGAATGAGGCTGGGAATGATTTATCCATATGTACTTTCTAGTTTGCATGTATCCTTTAATGAGAACTTTGCTAGTTAATTTTTGTAATTAATGACACTGCTCCAGAAAAAAATGATGCCAATCCATAAAAAAATAAAAGATTGCTTATATCTACATGGGCAATCCAGAGTCGTCATGTGAGCATGTGTGTGTTTTGTACTTTCTATGTAGTTTTAGAATCACAAATCATAAGTCTCTTTTCCAATGTCCATTACTAAAGAAACTTTTGCAGAAATGCTGCCTAATACTTTCTGAAGGTCAACTGAAAGTGAGTCCGTGGCATGGTCAGATAAGAAAACACTGCCTAGAGCCATGCTACTCACATCATTAATCAGAAAGTGAGGAACTTAGAAGTCAGCCTGGAAATATGAGTTATGTGGGTTAGAGAAGAATGTATAATCCCGTTCAGTAGACTGTGAAAGTTTCCATATATCTGCTACTCCTAAATCAGTAACAGCTGAAGATAAAGCTCTATGAGCTTTTGAAATAAAATAATATTTTTGAAAATATATGCCAAATCTCTCTGAAGCAGGATCCAAGGCCACAATAAGTCACCACTCCAAATTGTTTTAGTAAAGGCATTATTTTGAATTTTGAGAGAACTATATATGGGTTGCCATGTAAATTTGTTTTAAGTTGAATCATTCATGAAATAAACAAAACACCACCAAATATTTCATGTTCCTCTGAACTTCAAGACAACTTTAAATATTTGGGGTATTGTGATAATTGGTTGAAAGGAGTAGCTAAGTAAAAAAAATATGCTGAAGTCATACTGTATGACAAATTAATTTGTGCATTATTTCATTTATTCAGCACACACACATGCATACATTCAACTATTGAGGTAGGAGTTGTCATCACTTCCATTTTATAGATGGGGAAATTTAGATTTGAAGTTAAATAACTTTTCCAAGATCACAAAACCACAAAGTTGCCGACTTGAGTCCATATTGATAAAATAATTGTTATTTTTCCTATAGGAAATATGTACTCTGCTATATTTTATTTTAGTAATATGCACATATTTATCCCAATGAAACCTTTAGCTACTAAAGGGACAGAATCTTCACCTAGTGCATCTTTGCAGCCTCAAACACCTGACTCAATGCTCTGCAACTAGCTGGTGCTCAGTGGAGGGAGATTACTGGATTGAACTAAATACTGACCTCAAGTATTGGCAATAAACTGTAAATGTAATGTGATGAATTAACATATTTTTGCAAAACTGTCCTTCTGGGAAATTTGAGGATACAGATCCTGTCATCAGTAGTACACATCTATGGATCTATCTTTATCTTGGCAGTTGGAAGGAACCTGCAGTTTCTCATACTAGCACCACTGGCAATATGAATAACCAGGTATAGGAATGCGACATTTATGTTGGGAAGCAAAGTTGAGCTTACTGGACCATTTGAGTGTCATACAAAATATAAATAAAACAGGTACAGTATTGGAAAAAGATAAAATCATTGCTTTCACACTGTACTGTATACTTCTTGAGTACAGGATGCTCTATACCTTAATTATCTCTCTATTCCTAGCACCTGGAACCATGTAGGGGCCTATTTTATTTTTCTAAGGATAAAAATGAAAGAGTTATATAATCTCTAAGGTCACTTTTGGTTCTCACATAACATCATGACTTTGCACGTGTTCTTCCTTCCACTTACACAGTGCCTTTCCTGCTCTCACCTTTTCTATCCACCTTACCATTCCCTGATTATTTTCACATCTCGGCTCAAGTATTACCTCCTCTGGGTAACTTTTCCTGACTCCTCCAGTGACACTTCAGTTCTCCTTTCCCTATATTCTAATTAAAGCTGGAATATACTTAAAGATGTAAGATAAAGTTTCTACATGTCTAGGGAACTAAGCTGATTTTGAATTCCTGTTCCACCATTACCCTCAACTGTCAAGAAAAGTTTTTCTCCAGTTGATTTCTAATACACACCAATGCCAAGCTGAGCAGGGATATGGTTAGCAGTTCTGGTCAGGGGATGACTTGCATTGGGTTCTGCCTTTGTCCTAGTTATTTTTCATTTAACTGGCAAGTAATGCTTTTAAGGATAGAAGATTCTCATAACCAATTTCAACGTTAGTCACACTAACACTCTAGTATCATTTACCCTGTTCCCAAGAGGAGAGAAAATTGTTAGCTAGAGCAAACACACAGCCATGAACGGGTTCTCTTTCCCCTTCTACGTTCAGAAGGGTATAGCCTTAGAGTACTAGTTGAGCAGAAGAAGCCATCAGATGTATCTGAAGGATTTGCAGCACCAAGAATTTTTCTCTACCCTGTCAGGCTGCCGTGCTTGCTCCAGTAGTTAGAGTTTATATTGATTTTCTATAACTGACTATTGATAACAGGTATCTAGAAGTTAATTTGGCTCACTCTTGGGTTCGATAGTCCTACTTGTAATCAGGTTTTGCATGGCCATGAAGGTCCAACATTCTACAAAGTAATCTACATAAGATATAAGCATTGTTTTAAACAGGGAAGACTTTTGTAAGAGTAAAGATGGAAACTTATATGAAAGAGGCTTCTTACTTATTTTACAGGCTAATCATAAAGCAGCACTTTATTTAAATTGTTTCTTATATATTTTGCACAGGATGAGAAAGATAAAAAGGCTTTAGATGAATCCCAGACTGAGGAAAAGAAGTCCTATCCCTCTGTTCTTGGTTTTCCATATGTTTCACCATGACAGAAACACTATCATAACTGCATAGGAAAAATATGTACCTGTCAGTGTGTGTGCTAGCTTGCATGATCTAAATAAAAAAAAAAAGGGAAAATGCATATTAATATCCAGAACAGTTGTCTTCAGTCCTAGATATGCATTAGAATCACTTGTAGTTCTATATAAAAGTACCAATGTATGGGTCCTACTCCTTACCAATATATCAGATATCCAGATATGAAACTCTGGGTAATCCTTTCAGTCAGGAATCTTGAGTCCCATAGTTCTTGTATTATTATTTCTTTAATAACTCTGACTCTCCATTTTCTATGTTTTCTCTTTCAGTTAGTTAGCTATACTGTATGTGGATTTCTGAAGTGTCTGATGATCATTGGATTACTTTTTTTTATAATTAAGAGTGAAACCAAACAGACATTCAGAGCTCGCTTATAAAGGTGTAACTGTATGATGATCAGGAGACAAATTGGTCTTCTTTCTGAGGAACCACTGAATATCAGTCTCTCAATGTTATTTTTTATAAGGTCTTAAAAGAATAATCCAGCAATATTTTACCGGAGTGACATAACCTGGTGTCCTGTGAGTAAGAAAGGGAGGGAGGACTGAAAATTTCAGTATGCACACTTTGAATTAATATTTTTGTTTTCAATGGATCTAACCATTGGTCTCCACTGTATTAAGGTCCCAAAGTCAAGAGTTTCTCAATTTCAATTTTCAGAAAGAAAAAAAAATTTAGTCTCTTATCAGGGAGGAACAGAAAGTGGGTAGTTGCTGTGGAGGGTGAGGGCATAGAGCTGGATATTCATCAGCTCTAAATATAGACTTTTAATGAGTCTTTCTGTTTTCACTCCAGCTCTCCATCCCTGTCTTCTGCAGCATTTCATACCTCAAGATGAGCCATTCTGGTTTTGCTGTGGAAAATTATGTTGCCTCTTTTTATGTCTGCCTCACATTGGTATTTTTATGTTATAACTTCCTCTACTTTGTTAAATCAATCAGCATTCTTCCATCCGCTTTCAGGTTTCTTTTGAAAATGTGCTCCTTCCACTAGAATATAAATTACATGATGGCAGAGATTTTTGTCTATCCACTTACTGATTTATCCCCAGTGCCAAGAACAGTGACTGGCACATAGCAGGTCAATACATATTTGCAAAATGAGTTCATGTTGAAATCACATTTTCGCCACTGTCGCTTGTCTTATTTTCTCTCTCCTTGGTTTCTATGCAATTTTTATTCCTTTATTATCATTTCAGCAGTGTTTCTTAAAAGAGAGTTGGTAAATATGAGAGTTTAATCCACCATGTAAATAAGAAACTTTTTTTTAAGGTGGCAAAATTAGACTGAGTATCTTTAAACTAGCCCTTGCTGCTTTCCAAGTCATCCTAGCTTCTATTCTTAATTAATAATTTATTACTTTATTTATCCACATATTCATCTATCCATTCATTCTTTACATTTCCTCATGATTTAATTTATTTTAGAAACACTGAGCACTCTGTCAAATATCTGTGTCAGGGAAGACAATCATGTATCCAGCATAGGCCATGGTCTTCAGGTGCTCACACTTTCTGAATAGAAGAAGCCAGCAAGGTAGTTGGGACACTCTCCAACTCTGGATTTCTAGCTAGCATGTGCCTCTAGTGATAGAAATGAGGTTTTTATTCAGGTCCCCTCCACTAGAGGACTCTCAATGGTTAAATGTGACTGATCCTTCTTATATAATTATGCCCTCCACACATACAGGTCAAAAGTAACTTGCTAGCACCATTATTCTATGTATAAGCTATTTTTAGAACAAGAAAATATTTTTCTTTGAGTCACCATGCTTCCATCTCTTCATCTTGACGGAGAAAGAAAAAACAGGGACCACATCCAAAAAGCAATTTGGTTCAAAATAATGGATTCAAATCCCTGCTATTTGCTTTAGAGAAAGCAAATGAGTGATGCTTTCCAGTTGTAATAATTTCCTTTCTGGCCCTCGCAGGACCCCATGAAGGCCCAGTTTCCAGCAAAGTGACAGTTAGCCAGAAGAGAACAAACACTTCATTTAGAAAGCACCCTTATTGTTCAAAGGGTTAGAGACTAATGTATAGAGGATTGAAAAGGAAATGATTGCAGTGCTTTTACATTGGAAGCTTTTCTCAAGATACCTGACTATCTGCAAGGCTGCTGTAAAAAAGCAATCAAAACGAAAGACAGGTTTTTTAGACCCTGTGCTGAGTATAGCTCAGATGCAGGGAAAAGCAGACTTTTAATACCAGGACAAAACTTCCTAGGGTAGCCCCAAACTGAATCTTATATCATACAAACCAGAACACCAAACAAAAGTCACTAACATTGAAAAAAAACAGTCTGTATATTAATCTGTTGTCAACTATTCATTAATTTATTCATCAACAAAACTTCATTGTTTTCTTTAGCAAGGTTGTATGGGAAAATGGAAAAAGAAGGAATATAGAGTCAGGTAAACATAGATGCAAATCCTGTTCCACCACTTAAGGGAGTGTGACCCGGAACTAATTATTTGAACTCCCTGTGTCATGATTATTTCCTATGTTCAAATGAAGATTATAATAGCTTTGTGCCTTCACTGCGTTGTTCTGAAGTTTAAATGAGATAATGTATGTAAAAGTAGGCAAGCAAAAAATGTATTTGTAATTGATATTTTATATACATGGCTGGTACAGTCGATCGGAATTACATTTCCCAATGATAAAGTTATATAAAAAAAATAAAAATACATAGGACTTACCTAAGCTTCATGCTTTTAAACCTGAAAACCTGTCTTTACTGTGTGGGTGCTTTGTAGAACATATTACTTTTTTTTTAACGTATTACTTTTGAGAAGATGATCATTTTCATTTTTTTCTACCATTTATCACATAAATGTTATACGCCTGCTTAGCATTCACCTCAGCTCTGAACTCTGCTCGCTGTTATTTGCAAAAATTCCTCATACTTCCTGTCATTGATGTCCTATTTCCTCCGGGCTCCCAAGCTTTGTCTCTTTATCAGTGTGTTTTTTCAGCCTTTTTTCTCCAAAGCCTGGCAGGCTTCATGAAGTAGATTGAACTCAGCAGTCAATGACAGCAGAAACTAAGGAAGCAGCAATGATCAAGGGATGAGGCCAAAGAGATGAAGATCAAAAAAGATGTTAGTTGCTGTGGGGTAAAGCGAAGCAGAATAAAGGACTCAGAATCGGGAAAAGAAGATAAGCAGTCAGTAAAAGAATGTTGAAGGAACTGCACTCTATTTATGGAGTACTTGTTAGGGGTAAGGGATTATGAGACACATTTATAGTTGTTATCTAAGACTCACAACTCCCTATGAAAGAAGTACTGGTATGTGTATCTCCAATATCCCCACTTGGAAAATAACCTTCTATAACAGATCACTAATCTTTAGATATATGAAAAGGTAGGACATGTACAGAGGCAGTATAATAAAAAGCAAAAAACAATGCAATTTTCAGGAGACCTGAGTTTTATTCCCAGTGTTATCACTGTTGGGTGCTACAGTGTTAAGCAAGTCCCTCACCTCTCTGCACTTTAGGTTCCTCTTCTGGGGAATCTGGATAAGTCCTGCTTACCTTGTACTGCTGCCATGGATCACATATGAGGTGGCACACTGCCACAATGGTTCAACTTGTAGGTTCCAGAGACTTGGCTTCTAAACCTGGATAACTAATTGTGTAACCTTGGGCAAGTTGTCTATCCTCTCAGTCCTTCAGTTCCCTTGTCTTTAAAATAGGGATAATATAATTTTTTAAAAAAATGGGCAGAGGACCTGAACAGACACTTCTCCCTAGAGAATATACAAATGGCCAACAAATATTTGAAAAGGTGCTCAACATCGCTAGCTATTAGGGAAATGCAAATCAAAACCACAGAGATACCATCTCACACCTGTTAGAATAGCTAGAATCAATAGGATAAGTAATAGCAAATATTGGAGAGGATGTGGAGAAAAAGGAACCCTAATACACTAAAGATGGAACCGCAAATTTGTACAGCCAGTATGGAAAACAGTATGGATGTTCCTCAAAAAAACTAAGAATGGATCTACCATACGATCCAGCAATCCCTCTACTGGGTATTTATCCCAAAGACTTGAAAATCCATATCCAAAAAAATATTTGTACACTGATGTTCATAGCAGCATTATTCATAGTAACCAGGACATGGAAGCAACTGAAGTGTCCTACGATAGATGATTAGCTAAAGAAGTGATGGCACATATATACAATGGAATATTACTCTACCACAGGAAGAGATGAAATACTGCCATTTGCGACAACATAGACCTCAAGATAATCATGCTAAGCAAAATAAGCCAGACAGAAAAAGTTGAAAATCACATGATATCACTTATATGTGGAATATAAACCTAAAAGCAACAAATAAACAGGACAAACAGAGAGTCATGGACATGGACGATAGACTAGTGGTTACCAAAGGGGATGGGGGGAGGGGAGGAAGAGAGAGGTAGACGGGGTAAAGGGGGTCAAATATGTGGTGACAAAGAAATCTAATTATGTGAAGTGAACACACAGTGTGTGTGTGTGTGTGTGTGTGTGTGTGTGTGTGTCTTATTGTTAAAGTATACAGGTGAAACTTATTGAATTTCATTAACCAATGTTACCATAAAAATAAATAAAAGTAAATTTAAAAAATAAAATAAAATAAAACAAGGATAATAATATAATCTACCGTTAAGTTTGTAGAAGAATTAGTTAATACATGTAAAGTGTTTTGGACAATGTAACTTACCTCGTTTTAGGCACTTTTTATGATAACTCATTTCACCAGCAGGGGAAAGGACATTTTAAACAGTACACTATACATAATACAACTATTATTAAAATTAAACTAACTTGCATTTTTTGTTCATGGGTGATATTTTCTGTAGTGTCTCACAAAGGTGGTTTACACACACAATGATAATTAATTGGTACATTGAGTGATCTAGCTTCCCCATTTCTGTATGTGAGAAATATCCCCTACTGATATGAATTGACTCAACTATGTTATTGGGTAGATGTAGTAGATAGCATCCCACTGTCTTTTCTACCTACCTGGATCCCATCTGTTCTTCAGGACTGAGTGATGTAGCAGGGAAATAAAAAAGGCTAATCAAGGCCTCAGAGTCTACTCTAGAACTTCTGGAAAAGATGGCACATTGACATCACATCCTCTGATAGCCACTAAAATGCATAAAACAAATAAACCTCATAGATACCAGAAAAAAAACACATGCTCATACTACAAAATTCAGATAATACTAGTCAGGTACAAAACAGTGAAGACCGAAAGGAAAGAGGATACCACCATCCAGCCTTTCCAGCTCCTGAATGCCAATAATACTTTTGTATAGTAAGTAGGTGGAAGAAGTCTTTAAGGTTTCCAGTATAACTCTCAGTTTGGAAGGATGAGACTAGAAGCTAGAACAGATCATAAGAGATACTATACTGAACTCATACTGCTTGCATTTTGTTGCTTGACATCAGCTCTCTACAGCAGAGTTACAACTGAAGGAGCAACTACCTGACTAAACACATCATCATTTTTTTTCCTGACCTAGCTTCCTAAGTGAAAGTAGAGAAGTCTTGAAGCTAATTTCTTTAGAACTAAAGGTCAGAGGTTATTATATAGGCAAAAATATGTAGTGAACCATAAAACAATTGGCAATTATGGGATACGTACACATACATGCATGGCACACACATGCACACATAAAACATTCTTTGAAAACTTAGTGAAAATAATATAAATAATAAATTTATAAATAAATGTATAAATAATTACAGTTTCATACAATGAGGAAAATATCCCTCAAATAAGAGAGATTGGAGATGAACAACTGAATATATGTGCATGGGCAGCTATTCCTTCCCTTTTTCTTCTAGTTATAATGGAGAGCTGCTGCTCTAAAGTGTGCTTTGAATTCTTTCCCTTTCCACCTTCTAAGGGAATTAACTTAAGAAATAGCCACTCTTTGTTATTTTCAGTTACATCACTGATGAAAGTTTAAATATAACATCATTTTCATCTTACCTTTGCCACCTTCCAAATCTCACCAGCCACTATCGTATATCTGTTCTCTGCCTCTGCTACAAATCACTCTACAGCTAACTTCCCACTGCAATTAGAATTCTGTTCCTACCAGTCTTTTGAAATTGCTTTCATAAGCTCATCAATAATCTTTTTACATTTCTTAGTCTTCCGATCTATGGTCACTTCTCATTGCTCTCTGAACAAACTCATCCACTCTACTAGATTCAATCATCATCAGTGAAATCAGTTCTCAATAAGAGCCCTCAGGGGAATTATTGGAATATCCTGAAGTGCACGGTTGAAGAGAATGTGCAGTTTGAAAACACACATATTACAAATGGCAATCATTTTTAATAGAAACTCTTGAGTATGAACTCTAAAATTATTGGATAGTAGAGAAATAAAAAAGATAGAAAGCATTTTATTTATAAATTCTGTCTAGACATATCCCAGGGAACCTTCATGACACTAAAGACAATGAAAACAAGAGAAAACACAATTACCTGCAACTTGACAATAGACTACTTGACAGCAAATGAATTGACAATACATTACTTAACAGCAACATTGAAGCCAGAATACAGTAGAATAAAAATTACCAAATTTTGAGAGAGAAGAACTGTAAACCTAAAATTCTATACCTAGGCAAATTATCACTCAACTGAGGAGGCAAAATAAGGATTTTAGAATAGTAAAGCCCTGAGAACCACTACAACTAACAGATCTCCACTAAAACAAATACTAAAAGATGTAATTTAGAAAGAAGAAAATTTAACTGAGATATAAGGGATGAGAGGCAAGAAGGACTTGTGAATAAAGCAATTTAAATATGTTAGTAATCCAAAACAAGAATGAGTTGTTTTAAACAATATCTGCATCAATAACAATTATTTGGGAAACAAAGAAGTTTTGAAATTTAAATTTTAAAAGTTGAAGAAAAATAGAGATCCTAAATATGCCAATATTCACAAGAGTTAAATCAATAGTTAAAAAAAACTCCTCCCCCAAACAAAAACATCTAGAACTTTAAAGGCGTGCATATCCAAATATCCAAGGATCAGATAATCTCTGCCTTTTTCTTTTTTAGGAACTGATCTACAAAATTTCAAATGATAGAATGTTTACCAAATTTGTATTGGGACCTTGGTAAAATAAAAGTAGTAGAAGAAAATGAAACTTTACATCAATTTCATTTATTATTATGAACTGCAAACTCTAAATATACCATAAGCTAACCAAATTTAGTAAAATATATGTGCACATAAAAATAATATGTATATATATTCATATGTATTTTTATGTGTGTATTTGTGTGTTTATGTGTGTGTTTGTATTATACCAAGAAGGCCTTCTCTCAGGAATGTAGCCATGGTTTAAATTGAGTAAATTATTTAACATAACTCATCATGTTAACATATTAAAGGAGAGCTATCACAAAATCATCTCATTAAGTAAAGGCATTTTATAAACTTTAACACTAATTCTTGATTTTTAAAAATGTTGAGAAAACTAGGAATAGAAGACAACATGATTAATATGATAAAGTATAACCTTGAAAAATCCTTTAGCAAATATCATACTTAATTATAAAAAGTTTAAAATCAAGAATAAGGAAAGGGCATCTGCCGTCACTTTTACACTCTACATTGCACAGGAGGTCATAGCCAGAACTGTAAGAAGAGAAAAATAACTAAAATATGCAAGGATTTAGAAGAGAGAAAGAGATTGATTCAGTATTCCCAAACAATACAATTGTTTATATGGAAAATACAAGAAAACCTGTGTTATCAAACCAGTATAACTAATGAAGAAACTCTAATTAGAAAGTTAGATACAATAACAGCATAAGGAAAAGTAAATCACATCTTACATAACACTAACTATTAGACATGTATTTTTATAAAAAATACTATTTGTGCATGGTTTAAAAATAACTATAAATATGTAGAAAATAATAGAAAATATACAAGTTCTCTGCAGAGAAAAACAAAAAATATTGTAGGAAATAATAAAGTAAACTTAAAAGGAAATATATACCATGTATTTGGATGGAAAGAGTCATATAAAAATATATCATTTTGCATTAAACTACAAATTTAATTCAATCCTAAAAAATATAAGAGAATTTACATGGAATTTGAAAAGTTGATTCTAAAAATTATATAGAACTGCAAAGAGCCCAGAATAAGTGAGGCAATTTAGAAAATATATTAAGGGGCTTTCCCTATCAAAGAGCAAGACTTATTAATCTAAAGCTATAGCACTCAAAATAGTGAGGTACTTGAAAGAGCTGACAAATGAACAACAGGATCGTAGTATGGAGACAAGAAACAAACTCACAATGTATGTAACCTTGATGTATAATGCATGTAGTATAAATCCAGGGGAATATGATGGAGTACTTTATAAATGGTACTAGTACAATCAGCTGTCAATATGGAAAAAATAGATCCCTACCTCAAATCATATACAAATGTCAACTCTTATCCGATTAAAGATCTACATGTAAAAATCAAACTGTATAATTTAATGAAGTAAATAAAAGAGAATAGCATTATGGGCTCAGATGAGGCATGGATTTCTTTAAAAAGGCATGCAAAATTTTGAAGCATGCTACAACGTGGATGGACTTTGAAAATATTATGCAAATTGAAAGAAGCCAGTCACAAAACATGACACATATGACTGATTCATATGAAATGTCTAGAACAGGAAAATCTATAGAGAAAGAAAATAGATTAGTAATTGCTTATGGCTAGAGGGATGCGAGTTTGGGTGATCTGCTAAAGTACATGGCTTTTCTTTTTTAATTAAACTTATTGGGATCACATTGATTAATAAGATTATATAAATTTCAAGTGTACAGTATTATAGTACATCATCTGTACACTGCATTTTGTGCTCATCACCAAAAGTTTAGTCTCTGGTCGAAAACAATGAATGAACAAAACAAATAGCAACAACAAAATACTCATAGACATAGACAACAGTATGCTGGTTACCAGAGGGGAAGCAGGTAGAGGAAGGTTGTAGAGGGTAGAGGGAATTAAATATATGAGGCTTCTTTTCAAGGTGATAAAAATGTTCTAAAATTGACTGCAATAACTACTTAACTATGAATATACTAAAACTATTGGATTTCACACATTAAATGGGTAAACTGTATGGTATGTGAATTGCCTTCAAGTTGTAAATATAAGGTCAAATGGAAATTAATAAGTTGAGATATTGCACTTGACAGCATTAAAATTTCAAAAGCTGTGTAGACCAAAACAAAATATAAACAAAGTGAAAGAACAAGAAATAGACTCAGAGAACATGTTTATAATGCACACAACTAACAAGGTCACTTCTAAATTTCAATTAAAACAACCAAAGGTAAGAAAGACAAGATATATGTATAGGATGTCATTTCTGTATGGAAAATTGGCATACAAAGGATGCTCAATTGCATTAGAAATCAGGAAAGTGCTTATTAACACTATAAATAAGCCTAAAAAATGAGAATGTCTGACAATATCAAGTGTTGGCAGGATGTACAAACAGGAATTCTTGTGTAGTGTTTGTAGAAGTATAAATTTCTACTATCATAGAAGAGAGATTTTTGACAAGACCTAAAAATTGTTAAAGATGCATGCACCTGATAATCTAATAATTGCACTCCTATAAAATTGTAATAGTATTGTATGAGATGTGCAATAATGTAGCATTGTTTTTAACAGTGTAAAATTGGAAACAACACAAATTTCCATTAATAGAAGAAAGAGTGAATGCATTGTGGTTCACTCAGGTAGTAGAACATTAAATAGCCTTTAAAATGAAAGAAATGTAGGTGCAGATATCATATGAATTAACCTTGATATAATATTAGATGAGAAAAGCAAGTGGTGGGAGAATATAAAAAGCTTGATAGCATTTACACAGAAATTTAAAACATATAAAACATACTACCTGTTGTTTATGGATACATTAGTCATGATGGTCTGGGTCTTACTGTGGCAAAAACCACAAAGACAACAAAATAATCTCAAAAGTTTTGAGCACCAAAGGTTTATTTCTTACTGCATACAAATTCAGAGTTGCCAAGGGGTCCTCCTACATATCATCCTTTTTCTGGGGATCAGGCAAATAGAACACCTACTATCTTGAAAACTGTAGGTGGCCATGAGAGATGGACATAGACCTTTTGAGGGTATCAGATGAATAATTAAATGATCTGGCCTGGAATGACACATGTCATCTCTAACCATAACTTACTATCTAGAAGTAATCACAGAGTCTCATCCAATCACAAGGGGGCTGGAAAGTGCTGTTACATGCTTAGAAGTTCTAAGCCAAAAAGATTTCCTGAATAGTATCAACTACCAAATTTGTTATGTGTAGACACTAAATTCAGGACACTAGTAGGGCAGCACGTAACAAAAAGTGAATAAAGAAAGGATACAATGGGAGATTCATTTATCTTCAATGTTTTATTTATTTATTTATTTGAAAAAGTAAAGAGAAGCCGGAATAAAATAAGGCAAAATACTGAGATTTGTCAAAGCTGAATGGTAGGTACACTTGTTTGTTTTATCATTATAACTGTCTATATGATGGAACTACTTAATAAGATTTAAGATATAAGAAGAAAATAAAAAGAAACAAATTAACAGCTAGTGATCATATTTAAGAAGAAAAAGAGAGGAAATATTAGGAAAGAAAGGCAAACTAACCTCAGGTACAGAGATTGTTGAGATAATTATAAGAGGATCTACTATACAGTTATAAAGTTTTTAAAAACCCAACTGGAATGAGTTTTTTTCCTAAAAAATATAAATACTCCAAATGACTCAGAGACAAAAAGCAGAAATGAAGCAATAATCATGATAGAAATTGATAAAGATAACAAAGAAATACATTTTGCTGTTTCCGAAATTGTTAGGACCAGATGGTTTCACAGGTAAATTTTTCCATATTTTGAGAAGCTGATAATAAACTTTTATTTATTCAGTGCCATTAGAAGGCATATGCTAAGTGTTTTACATTTATTATCTTATGAAGTCTTCTAAAGAGACTTTGTCAATGAATTTTATTATTATGCCCCATTTTATAAATGTCAAAACAAAGGACA